>CAUYON010103007.1:0-60796 GCA_963573935.1 Arctocebus calabarensis | reverse complement strand
TCAGTGTTATTGATATTCAGTTAACAGGTAATTGATTACATAAGGTGGCATTACATCTAACTAAACCTGAGAGATCAATGTTTAAATTGTTAGGCAGATTTAACAAACATTAAACAAATAGTGCGGTTTTCAATTATATATTTTCTCTCTATTTTTTTTTTACTGGCAGGACTATGTAAAAGTTGAATAGAAGAAAATTTTTACTATGTTTCTTTTCTGGCCACAAGCATAATTCATTTTATTTCATGATTATCCCGGAGAATAATTTTGTCACGTGGAAGAGGGAGTTGTTAAAAATGACTTGGAAGATAAAAAATAATTCTGGAGGTAGATGTTGCTGATGGTTGTCAACAATGTGAATATCCTTAATGCTGCTGAAGTATTCGCTTAAAAGGGGTTAAAATGGGCTGGGTGCGGTGGCTCAGGCCTATAATCCAGTGCTCTGGGAGGCCAAGGCGGGTGGATGGCCTGGCTCAGCCTGAGCCAGAGTGAGACCCTGCTTTTAAAAATAGTTGGACGTTGTGGTGGGCACCTATAATCTCTAAATTTGGGAGGCTGAGGCAGGAGAACCACTTGAGCCCAAGAGTTAGAGTTTGCTGTGAGCTATGATGCCACAGTACTCTACTGAGAGTGACAAAGTGAAACTATCTCAAAAAAAAAGATAAAATGAAAAATTTTATGTCATATATATTTTACCACGATTTTGTAAAAACTATTTGGGCTACACTCCAGACCATTAAATTGGAATCTCTGGAGGTGGGATCTACATATCTTTTACTTGTGAGTCTACTTAGAAATAGTAAAGAACAGAACTGTCATTTAAATAAAAATGAGATTTGGCTCAGTGCCTGTGGCTCAAGCGGCTAAGGCACCAGCCACATACACCTGAGCTGGTGGGTTCAAATCCAACCCGGGCCGCCAAACAACAACGCCGGCTGCAACCAAAAAATGGCCAGGAATTGTGGCGGGCGCCTGTAGTCCCAGCAACTTGGGAGGTGGAGGTAGGAGACTCGCTTGAGCCCAGGAATTGGAGGTTGCTGTGAGCTGTGATGCCACAGCACTCTACCCAGGGTGACAGCTTGAGGCTCTGTCTCAAAAAAAAAAAAATGGGATTTGTGTTAGAGCGGCCAGGTTTGGAAAACTCCCAGAGGAAGGAAAAGGACAAAAGCAGATCAAAATAATGAGAAAGACAATGATGAGGATGGAGAACAGTGAATAAAAACTCCAGTCTGATACAGATGGCATGACAGGATGGCCTGTAAAGCACATGAGAACAACGGGAACAGAAA
Organism: Arctocebus calabarensis; assembly: GCA_963573935.1. Taxonomy (NCBI): domain Eukaryota; kingdom Metazoa; phylum Chordata; class Mammalia; order Primates; family Lorisidae; genus Arctocebus; species Arctocebus calabarensis. Next base: position 59,507 of record CAUYON010103007.1, on the reverse strand, counting down.
CAATAATCAAAGGTATAATTGAGGAAAGCACTGCTGAGAAAAAAAGAGAAAGAAAAACGGCAACCAATTAAGCTTGTAAACTGGAAAAGCTTGCTGTACTTCACGTGAAGTCAGGAATAGGAAACTCACACCTGCGTAGAAGCTGGAAATTTGATGATGGTTTATTTTACGCAACCCATGACTTTTGGCTTCTTAAACAATTGCTCTGTGTGTCAAATGTTCCGTGTGTACCACTGGTATGGATACAAGGTGGCATGATTCACTTGGGGCCATTACAGAAATAATTCTTAACACAGGCTTGTGAAACAGGTGCCCGCATATCCTGCTTTCCCTAGAACATTTGCTATGTGTACTCACGGTCTAGACATCCCATTCCCTTTAGCATCTTCCTAAATTGTTCATTTTAAATGAACTGCTGTCATGATTTAAAATGAAGTATTATATCCATAGATATTTTTGAAAAGCCTTCCCCTCGTACTTCCAGGTCTGCCACGATCTCTGCTAGTAGTGTGTGAGATGTGTGTGCACCAAAAAGAGTGCTCAGCTAAACGCACGTTAACTCTTAAATACAATCAGTGACAACTGGTCTCTTTTCCTAACCCTTTCTGGGTATAGAAATGCTACCTTTTTAGGCAGCATTCAGGGGATTTGCTGATTTAAAAAGTTACACTCAAACATGAGTGGATAAAGTCAGCCGAATGTGGTCTCAGGTAGCAATGAGATAAGCATTTAGCGCAATCACTTAGGTTGTCAGCCAGCTGTGCCGTGACCTATACCCAGCCTGTGCTGCAGCCTGCAAGGTGCACATACAGACCAGGGTCCCAGTCTCTGGAGATGGGTGTGAAACATGAGAAATTACTGGCTAGAAAGACATACACGAGGCATATGCAGCGAATAGAGGCACCATAGTTCTGCCATCAAATGTATTGAGAAGTCTGAGTTTTGCTGCGGTAGTTTTGTCATTTATTGAATGATTCATATATACAATTGTTTATATTATTGTTTTGTTTTATAATAAGCCCTTTTAGAAACACCGAACTGGGAAAAAAATTGATGTACATCGTATTAGTCTTCCAAGGATGCCGTAACAAAGTACAGTGAGTGGCATAAACAACAGAAATTCATTGTCTCGTAGTTCTGGAGGGTAGAGCTCCAAGATCGGGGGTCAGGGAATTGGTTCCTTCCGTGGGCTGTGAGAAAGAATCTGTTCTTTACCTCATCCTCTCTTCTGGTGGTTTACTGCCAATCTTTGGTGTTCCTTGGTATTGTGAAGCATCACCCCAGTCTCTGCCTTTATCTTTACACAGTATTTCCCTTGTCCAGATGTCTGTAACAGGAAGCTCACACTTGTGCAGAAGTTGAAAATTAAATGATGCTTTATTTTACACCACCAATGATTTTTGGCTTTTTAAATAATTGCTCTGTGTGTCACATGTTCTACGTATACCAGTGGTATGTATACACGGTGGCATGATTCACTTGGAGCCATTACAGAAATAATTCTTAACAAAGAATTCCTTGTTTTTATTAGAATACCCTCACCTTGGATTAGGGGAGTATCCCATTCCAATGTGACTTCATCTTACCTAATTAAATCTGCAATGATCCTATTCTCAAATAAGTTCATATTCTGACATCCTGGAGTCTAGGACCTCATTACATGATTGGGGCAGGGGCATAATTCAACTCTCACCATGCGTTTTTAATGAAAAATGACTCTACATTTTTTAAGAACATGGAAGAAGAGAAGTGTTTCTTGCACAGCGTGTTTCTCACCATTTGCATCTACCACGGGGACCAGAGTAATACAGACCACGGAAAATCCAGAAGACACAGACCAGTTAAAGAAGCATTAGCATCCTCTTTAAATGAGAGTACTTATTTTTAAAAGTCTGTGCCTAGAGACAAAAATTTAAGATGTGCAGATGTAGAAAGCCGATTTACATATCACTTTGTGAAGCATAACTGTGGATTAGATCAAATAACTGCTCCAATTTTGCTCATTTCTATTGAAACTTTTTTTGGTACACTTCTGAAAAATGCAGCAATAGCTGTTAAAGTTTTGCTTCTATGAACAGAAGGAAAGGCTTTGCAGCCAGTTAAATGATGCTTATGCCAGTGTTATCAGAAGCGTAAAATAGAAAATCAGTTCATTGCAATAATAGACCTTTTTGTCCAGTTCATGGAATCAAACAAAATTTTTGTAAGGACATGATTCTGTCTAAGATGAAGTATCTAACATTATCATAAAGGCTATTGCGAACTCCCTTTAAAAATCTTTTAGCATTGAAACATAATTTTTTGCAAAGATTATCCAAACACAGATACTGGTGAGTCTCAGCATCACAGTAAAAACAATGATTCTGACAAAGTAAGAAATCTGTGGAGCAAAACTGTACTTAGAGTTGATTTTGTTGTACAATGTTCAGAATTTTGTGCAGACACGTCGCAAAAAGAGCTAAAGATGGCAAATAAGCTCATGAAAGATATCCAGTAAGTATCATTAGTCACTAGAGAAATGCAAATTAAAACTATGTTGAGGTATCATTATACAACATTTATTAGTCTGCTCAGTCTATTCGTACCACAATACCACCGACTGGGTTGTCTAAACAACAGGAATTTATTTTCTCATGGTTATGAAGGCTGCAAATTCAAGATCAAGGTGTCCGCAAAACTGCCTTCTGGTGAGGCCTCTCTTCCTGGCTTGGAAGTGGTCCCTTATTGCTGGGGCCTCACACGGCATCCTTACCTCTGTGCACAAATACTCCTGGTGTTTTTTCCTCTTGTTTTAAGAACAACAGTTCTATTGTATTACAACTCCACCTCATTTAACCTGAATTACCTACTTTAAAGCCATATCTCTAAATAGCGTGACATTGGGGGTTAGGGCTTCACTATATGGAACTAGCAGTACACAGCTGATTCCATAACAATGCCTATTAGAAAAGCTAAAATTCAGAAAGATTGAGAATAGCAAATGCTGGAAAGGGTACAGAGCAATTGGGACTACCATACGTTGCTGACGGGAATGCCCATAGTATAGCCATTTTAGAAAAGTTTGGCAGGTGCTCATAGAAGTTAATTGTACTGGCTCGGCACCTGTGGTTCAACGGGCTAAGGCACCAGCCACGTACACCTGAGCTGGCAGGTTTGAATCCAGCCTGGGCCCACCAAACAACAATGCTGGCTGCAACCAAAAAATGGCCAGCACCTGTTGTGGTGGGCACCTGTAGTCCCAGCTACTTGGGAGGCAGAGGCAGGAGACTCACTTGAGCCCAGGAATTGGAGGTTGCAGTGAGCTGTGATGCCACGGCACTCTATCCAGGGCGACAGCTTGAGGCTCTGTCTCAAAAAAAAAAAAAAAAGTTAATTGTACTGCTAACATACAAGTCAGAAATCTCCCTCTTAGGTGTTGGCCCTAGCAAAATAAGAAATTATGTCCATACGAAGACTTCTGCATGAATATTTATAGCAACTTTATTTATAATTGTTCCAAATAAGAAACAACCCAAATGTTCATCAGCTAGTGAATGTTAAAAAGTATGGTACATCTGTGCAATGAAATACTACTACTTAATAATAATAATAAAAAAATTGTTTACCCTTTCACCTATTGATGAGTTTTTTTGGTCATGGGGAATAATTGGCTGACTTCCCTATGTACTTTAATGCTTTATTTCAGTGTCATACTGATACAGCCTAGAAAGTTCAAACTTTGACTCTCCTTTGCTTTTGTTCATGGGTGAGCTTTTTCGGGACCATTTTTGCACACACCTTTCTCATGCCAAGATTTTCACTTATGAGTTTCCTGTTTCTCTACAGATACTTAACTTGGTCTGCTATGCTTCTCATAGTCAGCCAAGGATTTTAACCAACAATTCAACAAATTTTTGCAATGTTTTCATCAGTTTTGCTTGTTACTGGCTTCCCTGACCTCTTTTCATCAGTGACACTTTCTCTTCTCTCAGAAAAACATTTAATCCATTTGCACACTGCCATTTTCTTCATGGCATTATCCCCATAAATTTGGACTGACACATCCCTGATCTCACTTCCACTCTTGCCAAGTTTAACAAGAAACTGAATGCTTGTTCATAGCTGTAATTCAAGCGCCAATATTCTCTAGCAGGCGTGGTGGCTCATGCCTGTAATTCTAGCACTTTGGGAAGCTGAGCCAGGTGGATTGCTTGAGCTCAGGAGTTCAAGACCAGTCTGAGCAAGAGGGTGACCCCATCTCTACTAAACATAGAAAAACTAGCCAGGGATTGTGGCAGGCTTCTATAGTTTTCAGCTACTTGAGAGGCTGAGGCAAGAGGATCACTTGAGCCCAAGGATTTGAGGTTGCTGTGAACTATTATATCCCGGCACTCTACTCAAGGCAACTGTTAGATTTTGTCTCAAAAAATAAAGAAATTCCAATATTCTCATGACCTCACAAAAAAACATGTAACAGCAACAACAAACACCACTTAGCAAGACACGGCCACATGTCAACATGAATATAGCCTTGAGACACTGATAAATGATATACCAAGGTTATGAACACTTACTGAGTTGTCGTACAGTGCTGCCAACATAAGGCCAGCGTGGCAAGTTCATGAAATTAACTGTAAGACCTCATATACTTTCTTTTATAAAGTGCTTTTTCAAATCTTTTGTTTAGGATTTTTTTAAGAGATGAGGTCTTCCTCTGTTGCCCAGGCAGGAGTACAATAGCTAGCCACAGGCGTGATAATAGCACACTAAAGACTGAACTCCCGGCATCAAACCATCCTCCCAGCTTAACCTCCCAAGTAGCTCAGTGGCTACAGAGGCACGCCACTGCACCCGGCCTTTAGCTCAGTTTTAGAAATGGCTTCTTTGTCTTAGTAAATTGTAAGGGTTTTGCATACAAATACTTTGTCAGATTGCAAGTATTACAAATATTTTCTCTCAGACTATGACTTGTCTTTCATTTTCTTAATTGTATTTTTCAGAGACAAAAGTTTGAATTTTGATAATAGTTGATTTATCGGCATTTTTCTTTAAGGATTCATGCATTTCATGTTGCATCTAAGAAGTCTTGACCTGTCACAGGTCACAAGTATTTTCCCCTACATCTTCTAAATTTTTAAAACTTTGAACACTTACATTTAGTTCTATGACTCCTTCTAAGTTGAGTTCTGGGTACTGAAAATTATGGGTGAATGGTTCTTTTTTTCCTTCTTGCCTTCATTTTTATGTGTGTGTGTGTTTCTATAAAGGAATACCTGAGTCTGGGTCATTTATTTTAAAAAAAGAGTTTATTTGGCTCACAGTTCCAAATATTGAGAAGTTTTCAATGGGCACCTGCTGGTAAAGGGAGCCAGCATGTGTACAGATCACACAGCAAGAGAGGAGGTAAGAAAGAGAGGTTCTTACTATCCAGGACTCTTTAAGAACCCTCTGAGAACTCACTCATCCCGAGGAACAGCAAAAAACTGACTGTGGTGGTGGTTGTTACCACGAGTCCATTCATTTATCAAAATGTATACTTTAAAATGTATGCATTTTGTGTACACCTCAGTGAAGTTGATTAAGAATGTAGATTGTCTAGAAAAAGCTCAATTGATGCAATCAACAACTTCAACCTAAATAATTAGATGCAGCCCTCAAGAAAATTACAGGAAATTTTATTTTAAAAAGTACCGAAATAGCTAGTTGAAAAAAATACATTATCCACAAAAGTACCAGTTGGCCCTATATTAAAGACAGATACAGCAAAGAACTTGATTAAAATACATACATTTGTTACAAAAAATAATTATTTAATGTTCAGATGATCGATATGAAGTTTAAATGTTTTTGCTTCAAGGTACATGAATATATGTGTTTTTATGTTTAGGAATATAATTACTTTTGAAAATAGGAAAAAATTTTATCTTTTCAGGAATAATTTAACTTTTGAAAATATTTCAATTTTATTTTTGAAATATTTCTAGTTTAAATATTTGGTAAGTCTACATAGTAAAAACCAACTTTTTGGTCAATGAATAAATGTTTGATAAGTACATCAGAGAATGTTTCATAAAGTACGTCATCACCTCTTTTGCTCTCAGAAGTGGTCACATTTAAACAGCATATTAATAAAGGGTCAGCCCACATAGAAGGCCCTGCTTGTCTTCCCCTTCCCTGTGATCTTTCTGATTTTCTTCTTCACTCTTCTCCCTTTCCTGAATTCAGGCTCACCACCCCAGCCCGGTTGCAGTTCCTTGCACACTCTAAGTCAATTCCTCCTCTTAGACTTCCTTCTTCTGCTTGGAGTATTCTTCCACCAGATCTATGAGTACAGAACTTGCTTCCTCACCTCGTTAGGCTTTTGTGCAATTGTCACCTTCACAGTGCAGTTCTCTATCTAAAATTGCAACTCACAGGCAGGCGTGATGGCTCACACCTGCAATCCCCAGTGCTCTGAGAGGCCAAGGTGGGTGGATTACTTGAGCTCATGAGTTCAAGATCAGCCTGAGCAACAGGGAGACCCAGTCTTTAAAAATAGCCAGGCATGTGTGGGCACCTCTGGTCCCAGCTATCTGGGAAGCTGAGGCAAGAGGATTGCTTGAGCCCAAGAGTTTGAGGTTGCTGTGAGCTATGATACCATGACACTCTACTGAAAGCAACACAGTAAGACTCTGTCTCAAAAAAAAAAATTGTAACTTCACTGTAATTGCTTCCTACCCCTGCCACCTCAGTCATTTTCCCCAGTAGCATTTACCACTATTTGACATTATTTATTTTTATTTTTACCATTTTTTTTTTTTGCAGTTTTTGGCCAGGGCTAGGTTTGAACCCACCACCACCAGTATGTGGGGCCAGTGCTCTACTCCTTTGAGCCACAGGCACCACCCTATTTTTACTTTTTTAGAGATAGGGTCTCACTATGTTGCCCAGGTTGGAGTGCAATGGCCAGTCACAGACACGATCCCACTACTAATTAGCACAGGAGTTATCACCTGCTCTCGTTCCAATCTGGAGCAGTTCAAACATTATTGTCTGTTTCATTTAATTTTCTTTGTTTTATTTTTTCCTCATTCCCCCCCCCCATCTTCTGATTAAAAGACAAGTTTCATGAAGGCAGAAAAGGGCTGTTAGTTTGTTCACTGTTGTATCTCTGAGCCTAGTGTAGTTCTGGACTTATAGAAACCACTCAGTGTTTCTTGCATGAATGAGTTTAAAGCATGTTTGAGATTCTTCCACCTTAAAATGAACAGACAGCTACAACAATGACAAAATCACAGCCAGATACTCACAAAAAGCCTGTCTGGCTACTTTCTATCCTGCCCTGGACTCCTTCCACTCTCCACCGTTAGATTTCTGAGGCTCTGCCCTAGGCCCTGTTCTATCTATGGCCTGCTCAAATCAGACTCCTTCACTCTCTGTACTTCTGATCCCATCCAGGTGCAAATGGTTTTATAGTGTTTAACGGTAATAACTATGAATATCCAATTTAAGATGTCTCATCTCTGCCACTACATCATTCTTTTAAGCTGGGAACATTGTTGACCTTAGAATCTTCACATTCCCTAGCAAAGGTTAGGAAGACATTTTGTTAAGCAAATAAAGTTGAAAACTGTAGGCTTGCCACCTTGAATATGCAACTTTGTACTATATTAAAAATGTAATTGAAAAAAATGTAATTGAACCAGGAAAATATGAAAAAGATATTTTTAAAATTAACATCAAGAGTGATGCCCATAGCTCAGTGGGTAGGGCACTGGCCACATACACCAAGGCTGGTGGGTTTGAACCTGGCCCGGGCCAGCTAAACAACAATGCCAACTGCAACAAAAAAAAACTTGGGAGGCTGAGACAAGAGAAACGCTTAAGCTCAAGAGTTTGAGGTTGCTGTGAGCTGTGATGCCACAGCACTCTACCCAGGGTGACATAGTGAGAATGTCCCAAAAAACAAAAATGAAACAAAAAAAACCTCTCTAACATCAAGTAGCAAAAAAGTATGAGCCAAATAGTCGTATGATCAGTAAATGCTTTCAGACTAAAGAAGACCTCAAATGGATGACCTCTAATGAAAGCTAGAATGAAAGCTAAGTTTCCTCTAAGAAGACCTCTAATGAAAGCTGCAGGGGACAGTAGTGCTTGAACGAGGACTTGAAGAATGAATGAAATTTCAATAGGCAAAGAAGAGGGAGCAGTTCATTTCAGCCACAGGGGATGCTGTGTGCATGTTCAGGTCCCTGAATAATGTCGTTTTGTTTTAACAGTTGTGAAAAAAAAAAAAAGACTCACTTGCTGGCCAGCACCACTGTCTGTGTGGCGTTTTTACATTCTCCCTGTGTCTGCACAGGTTTTTCTGGGTACTCCAGTTTCCTCCTATGGCCCAAAGATGTGCATGTTAGGTTAGCTGACTTACCTGCCCTGACCCGGTCAGATTGGGTGTGAGAGTGTGTCCCAGGACAGCCTGAGACAGAGGAGCTTCCTGTCCAGGGCACGTCCCCACTCTGTACCCTGAGCTGCTGGAATAGGATGCAACCACCCACATTCCTGAGCTGGACTAAGTGGACACATAATTATCTATTTGTTTTTATTAATTTCTTTAAAGTGCGTGCAGCTCGCATTCACATTTGTTTCAAGGTTTAATATTAGAAGTGTTTTTGGTCTTTAGAAGATCAATGATGTTTTTGTGACCATGAATGCACCATATGAACTTAATTAAGTCTTGTTTATATCACTAGCCTGTGGTATATTGGTTTCATTATATGTTGTTTCTCTTACCGTCATATTTTCCAAGAACCTATCCAGGATGATAAGGGAGGATATACTGTATTATGATGGAGCTTGACTAAGTGGTGAACACAAGGGTACCGGTCTTCTGAACGTTAGAGAGCCTTTCACATTCACTTTTCTTTTTCCTTTCCTAAGCTGAACTATATCCTGCTTTATTAAAGATACTTTTCATAAACAATGATGGCATTTCTAAAAGGACATGGGCACAACACAGCAACTTTTAAGCTCTGTTCTTCAATGGTCTACCCCCAAATCAGAAAACCACTGTAAAACCCAATGAAGTCTTCATGCGATGCTCAGAATGGGGAAAGTTTAGAGTGAGGGTCGACGTTTCACATTGAGCATGTTGTTTAACACGTTTTCACAAGCCGACCCCAACATCCAGGAAATGAAATGAAAATAGCAGAATTTGTCTGAAGATCCACTGTGTGCAAAGGGAACCCCTGCTCTTTCCAGGGATGGAGGGATGCCGTCGCAGTGGTGTCGCTGGAAAGGCCAGATTCCTTGACATCCTGGTAACCTTTTATTGGAGCTCAAGAAGTGACTGTGTTTAGGGGAGTTAAGACTATGCTGAAGGCAGAGAGGGAGAATAGGACATAAAAAGGTTTTCTTCCATACCACAAGGCATTTGTGCCGAGGTGGCTGTGTGACGACATCAAGAAATCCTCCTCTTGGAAGGAAGCCTCTCAGAACTAGAAGGGAAAGGTGGTCTCCCCGCATCAGTTTCACTTTGGAGACATACTAGTGACATAGTCCCTTCCCCCCCAAAAATAATAAGGAAGTGTTCTGTGTGCTAATAACATTGCTTAAAACAAAAAAGGAAAATAAAATTCTGCATTTTTTATAAAACTTGATAAAAATAGTATTTCCAACCATACAGCCACCAGAAGTGCACAGTTAGCAAAAAATGCACACGTTGCACCTGGCATCCCCAGTACTTCAGCTTTCTCTGTCTGGTCTCTTTGGCATCTGCATTTTTTATTTATTTTTTTTTTGGAGACAGAGTCTCACTTTGTCACCCTTGGTAGAGTGCTGTGGGGTCACACAGCTCACGGCAACCTCCACCTCCTGGGCTTAGGTGATTCTCTTGCCTCCTGAGTAGCAGGGACTACAGGCGCCCGCCACAACGCTCCGCTATTTTTCTGTTTTGCAATTCGCTGAGGCCGGGTTTGAACCTGCCACCTTGGATATATGGGGCCGGCGCCCTACCCGATGAGCCACAGGCGCCGCCCGGCTTCTCCATTTTCTGCTGGATTCTTCCCCTCCTGGGGAACATCAGTTTTGCCCTTTATCCCTTTGGGCACCTTCTCTCCCTGCTTTGCAGGAGGCCTTTTAGGCTCGGGCTCTGGTTTGGGGGAGCAGGGTTAGCGGACAGCCTTGCAGGTCTTCTCTGTGTTTCGTCACTGGCCTCGGCTTCATGTCCTTTAGCATAGCCGTCAGCCTTTCTCTTGGGCGTGGTGGTGACAGCCGCAGGACACAGGCACTGGACACCGGCATGCAGCTGCTCAGGCTTTGACTGGGCCTGGGCTCATTCTCACCTCTTTTTCTTTACTGCTCCTTCATATCTGCTTTCAACGAAACTGCAAAAAGACTGTCAAATTGGCGGAGTAAACCGGATCATCCCCACTTTACACACAAGCTAGTGTGAAGTTGCAAGGCAGATTGGAGGCAGAACTGAGACCAGAAGCAGTTGTCTCAGTGTTTTTAAAACTACTTACCACTCAGGGGCATTTGTAGAAACCTAAGTTCTGCTAACAACAACAACAATAAAAAAGAAAACAACTCTGTAACGTATTTTGTAAGGTTTTATTCTGAGCCTGCTATGAGTGACCCTGGCACAGTGAAACAGTTTCAAAGACCCCTGAGAAAATGTGCTGGAGGTGGTCAGTTTAGTTTTATACATTTCTGGAAGACAGGAATTGCAGGTGAAATCATACATCAATTCATATGATGTATACACTGGTTTGGCCTGAAAAGGTAGGACATCTCAAAATGGGGGCTTAGGCAGATTTAGGGATTTTTCTTTTTTTTTGTTTAAGTTGGCAATTGGTTGAACGAGTTAAGCTTTGTCTGCAGAATTAGTATAAAGGAATATTTAAGTCCAGATAAAGAGGATTTGTTATCTGTCACGCGATGCTGTGCTAGAGTCAGGATGGCGCTCACCCACAATATACCTGTTTCGGAAGATTGTTGGCCTACAGGCGTAACTTAACCTTTGCCTCACATGGCCTAAGGTCTTATTTCTGAGTTAGTGGTGTCTTATTGTCCCAAGGAGTCTGCTCCATCAGTTTTATGAAGTCTCTTTTAGCATTAATGCTGGTGAGTTGTGTCAAACTCCAAACCACCAAAAGAGAAGGGGTATGTCCAAACTCCCTTCCTGTCATTGATGGGAATTCTTGGCCAAGAGGGGGTTCTTTCAACTGGTGGGGGCTTAGGATTTTATATTCAGCCATTTACTCTTTTTTTTTTCATGTTAATATGAGGGTATAAACAACTAGGTTATAATATTTGCATGTGTTAGGTCGAGTCCCTCTTGTAGTTGTGTCCCACACCCAAGTACTGTGTCCTATGCCATTACATTGTACCCGTTAAGCAGAAACACCCCAATTCCCCTCCCTTCTTTTTTCTCCCCTCCCCCATTCCCCCTTCCCTCAATTTGAATTGAGTTTTTCTCTTATGTGTACATATATTAGATCATCTACTGGCTTCATATTAGCATTGAGTACTTTGGATACTTGCTTTTTCCATTCTTGTGATACTTTTACTAAGAAGAATGTGCTTCAACTCCAGGTCAATACAAAAAAAAATACGGAATGCCTCATGAATTTGCCTGTCATCCTAATCTCCTCTGTATCTTTCCAATTTTAGTATATGTGCTGCCAATGCAAACACCATTTAGTCCATTCTTAAAGAAGTGAGGGTCCTGGGAATTTAACCATGTCAATGCAATCTTTTTTACATTCTTATCAGAAGGAAATGGGTATCTTTCAATATATTTTTGTAAGATTAAAAACCAAAAAGAATCAAGAGTATAAGGTGGATGCCTAATTATTTCCTTTTGAAACTCTCATAAAATTGCCCTTGTTTGAGGAGAGAAATGAGCAGAGGCTTTATCGCGATGGAGAAGAAGGACTTCTGATAAGCTTTCCTGGGCATTTTTCTATGAAAACTTTGGCTGACTTTCTTAAAACACTCTTATACTAAGCAGATGTTATTGTTCTTTGGCCTCCAGACAGTCAACAAGCAAAATGCCCTGAACGTCCCCCCAAAACTGTTGCCATGACCTTTGTTCTTGACCGGTTACTTTTCCTTTGACTGAATCACGCCTCCCTCTTGGCAGCCATTGCTTTGACTGGGCTTGTCTTCAGAATCATGCTGGTTGGCAAAACCATCTTTGCTCTCCTGTTAAATTCTTCAGAGAAATGCTTCAAGATCTTGATCCCACTTGTCTAAAATTTCCACTGAAAACTCTGCCATTGTCTGTGGTTGATCTGGGTTTTGGCATCCACTGATTGGAAAATTTATTCAGCTAAAATATTAGCCAGAATTGTGTAAGCTGAACCACTCCAGATGTCTGTGGTGTTGGCTATTGTTTGTGCTGTTCATCATTGGTCTTCTTCAATTAGGGCACAAGCAAGATGAATTTTTTCTTTAAAAATCAATGTGGACATTCTGTCACTACAGGCTTTGTCTTCAATATCAACTTCTTCTTTCTCAAAGTAAGTTATCCATTTGTAAACTGCTGGTTTCATTGGGGCCTTGTCACCATACATTTTTCCTAAAGCATAAATGATTTCACCATTCTTCCACTCAAGCTTTACTGTGAATTTAAAGTTTGTTCTTGCTTCAATTTTAGCCAAATTCATGTTGCTTGGACCAGAGCTCTTTTTCAAACTGATGTCTTATCCTTCTTAGCACCTCAAACTAGATCCTATTCAGACATATTCTAACAAATTTGTACAAGTTTCGTTTGATACAATTTTTTAAAATCCATGAATACTTTTTTCATAAAGGGGATTTTAAAAAAAAAAATTTTTTTTTTTGCAATTTTTGGCCAGGGCCAGTTTTGAACCCACCCTCTAGTATATGGGTTCAGTGCTCTACTCACTGAGCCACAGGTGCCACCCATAAAGTGGACTTTCTAATAAACTTTTAAAAGACCTTTCATGTCCCCTAATTTGCTTGAAATCTGAACAATTTCTCTTTTCTACCCTCAATTTTCACTTGCAATAAATTAATCATGTGTTGTTGCTAAAAGAAACCAGGTGGTGCTATCAACGTTTTGCCTAGAATTCTGCATTAATAGATTTTGTAGATTCATTGAACTCTACTAATATGGAGGTTCTTGGAACGGGGTAGTAGAGAAATAGCCTCATCTACTTTTAATTGCTAAAAGCACTGATACTAAAAAAAAAAATACTCTGAAGATTACTAAGCAGTAAAAGTAAATCATTTTGAAACACTTACGATTTCTCTCAGTCCCTATCACAGTGCCTGGTACATGATAAACTATCAGTAAATAGTGTGGACAAATAAGTGGTTAAATCAGTTGCAACACATGACAGACTCACTGTTTTGCTGCTACATTCTTTGTTTCCCCTATTCTATTCTCCAGCAATAACTTCATTATTGCCTCTCCAACCTGTACTAATGTTATTTTTGTTATTTTTCCATTTAAAAAAAAAATTGGGGGGATAGGGCATGGCTGTTCCTTCTTTTCCATCTCCAAGCATGGACATAATTAAGCTTTCCTATGCCCTATTTTTAGGAACCTATCCTTTCTGCTCTCGTCTTTGCCCTTCATCTAGGAATTCTTCATTTAACAGTTAGTGTTCAGAAAATAATCGCTCTAATTCCCCTTCAACTTAGAGTATAGTCTGTTTCACTGCTCCACTGATTAGGGCCTTGGCTTTGACTTCCTTTAACCGATAGAATATAGGTGGAAATGATGTGAGCATAGGCTTTAAGCAGGATTGTAAAATTTCTCTTCTCAGGCTTCAGTGAGCTAACCTGATAATTGCTGGGGCACCTTTGAACCCAACCTACAACCTAGAGCCTGAACCCCAGAGGCCAGAGAACAGAATCCTGTCTAGCCTAGCTAAAGAGCAATCAACCTAACCACAGACTTAAAACAAACATGAATGCTTATAGTTTTTATTTTATTTTTATTGTTGGGGATTCATTGAAGGTACAAGAAACCATGTTACACTGATTGCATTTGTTGGGTAAAGTCCCTCTAACAATCGTGTTTTGCCCCCAAAAGGTGTAGCACACACCAAGACCCCACCCCCCTCGCTCCTTCCCTCTCTCTACTCTTCCTTTCCCCACCCCTCCCTCATTCTTTCTCTCTCTGCTCTCCCCTTGAATGCTTATAGTTTTAGGCCCCAAGTTTGGGAGTGGTTTATTCTGCAGCAGTACTATAGCAACAGCTGACTAAAACACTTAGGCAGTAACTCCCTTCCTCTCAGTCATAATCCAGGGAGTGGAGGCATAAGAGCCTGTGATGATTATTATATATTTTAATGGGTTATGTTTCATTATGACACCCATGAATTTGCTACCCAAAGGAATATTTTATATCATATTATAATTTTTCCAAATATTTCTAAATATCATTTATGATATTTAATAGCAGTCCTATTCACAGTTCTGGTAATTGTTGGACTCAGTGATGGATTGTACCATTTCATAATTTATATCAAGTATATTTATGATTGTATCACAATTTAGAAAACTATTTTGATATCTGTAATCCAGTATAACTGGCAGCCTTTGAATCCAAATCCTTTGTCCTGTGGAGTTAGGGTATGCAACCTTCCTAGCACGTGGATGTGTTTGCCAACATGGGAGCTCCCTGAACTCTGTCTGTTAGGGGTTTATGGAGGTTTCATTGCATAGGCACGATTGTGGCAATTGGGGATTAACTCAATCTCCAGCCTTTCTCACCTTCTCAAGAAATTGGGGGGTGACCCTGAAAGTTTGAAACTTCTAATCAAGATTTGGCCTTTCTGGCAACCAACCCCCATCCTGATGCTATCTAGGGGCCTGACAAAAGTTGTTTCATTAGAACAAAAGACACCTCCACTCCCTCCACCCCACCACTGCCCCTGGCATCACCCTCATCACTCATGAAACTTCGAGAGTTTTAGGAGCTCTGTGCCAGGAACCAGGGACAAAAGCTAAGTATCTTACTATACCAAGGGGGAGAAGGAAAGCTCCTCTTTATAATAGAAATCTAATTAATAAATGTAGAAGGAATGATGCAAATAGAAAAAAACCACCTGACAAGCACCATAGTAATAATTGTTTCAGACAAGTATTGCCCATGTATGTTAAAATTAGAAGGCAATTTTATGCTGAGAAACTGGATATTTACATGAAGTATCTCCACATAAGATTCTTACTAATTTCAAGGAGGAAAATAGTAACTTTATAGTGGAGAAACCTAGTAGATATTATCTTACCTAATGATTGCAATTAACACCAACATTAAATTATCTATAGTACATACTTCCTGATATTCCCTGAGAAGTACAAAGCATCCCTTATGTTGTATTCTTGTCAGAAACACATTACCTAAATGTCTTTATGGGGAGAAATCAGGCAATCACTGTAAAGTACTCTTCAAAAGTATCTAGGTCATGAAATATGAAGACCAGAAAATTGTCAAGATTAAAGCAGGATAAGGGGACATAAAAATGAAATGAAAATAGATGTATAATTGAAAAAATATAAATAAGGTCTACTAATGAGTTAATTGGTATTCTATAAGTGTTGATTTCCTAATTTTGATAATTATGTTCTGGTTATATACAATGTAAACAATTGGGGAAGCTATATGAAAGGTCTATAAAAACTTCTTTTTTAGTATTTTATAACTGGTTGCAACTCAAAAATTTATTTCAAAATGCAAATTCAAAAAAAATTCCTAAGATCACAATCATATGCTGCTTATAAGAAACATATCAAAAAACTAAAACAATAGGTAAAGACTGAAAAAATGATAGAAAAAGTTAAACAAGGAAGAATTAAGGAAGTAAAACTACTACACAAAAGACAACCGGCGCCTGTGGCTCAAAGGAGTAGGGCGCTGGCCCCATTTGCCAGAGGTGGTGGGTTCAAACCTAGCCCTAGCCAAAAACTGCAAAAAAAAAAAAAAAAAAAGACAACTGATACAGAAATACTAACAGCATGCAAATAAGTTAATAGAGTTAAAAATGAGTGCTGTGTAATGGGAAAGGATCAACCCATTAAGACTTATAATAATGATAAATCTGTATGTTCCTCTCAATATAGTTTCCAGAATGCAAAAAAAAACCAACAAAAACAAAACTGCCCAATCTACAATAACTCTATTAGAAACCAATGAATCAAACACACTAATGGAGCATTTGAACAATAAAATTTAACAAACTTAATTTATGTTTTATACATCCACACATGGCAATTAAAGAATATGTATTAACATATTTTGTCAAGTACACAGGGAATATTTACAAAAAGAATAATAAAGCAAAGGAAGTAGAAAAATTAATAAGTGTAGAATATATTAAAAGATAAGAAAAAGATAATAAAAAATTAAGACGCTGATTTAATATTTAATGAAACTTTAATTTTTAATGAAGCAGCTTGTATAAGCAGCTTATACTTAGAATACTAAGTATAAAATAACTTTGTGTAACATTTGTAAATGTGTAGAATAATATCACATTATATTCATAGATATATATATATGCATGGTAAAAAAATATGTAAATACATGATGGGCAATATATGCTTATCAACTGTAGGATAGTAGTTCTTCTGGGAAAGGAGTAACGAAAATAAGATAGGAAGGATTCAATTCTATGGTTTATTTCTTAGGAAAAATGGCTAAATGTTAATATTTGGTACATCTGGCTTATGTGTACATGGCTGGTTGTTATGTTATTCTTGGTACTCCTTTCCATGTCCTCATGATTGCATTGAAACAAAATTAGAGATGTTTGCTTCATGTGACTAAAGCAAAAGGTTTAATTATAGAGAGAACAATAATGGCTCCCCCTGAGACCATGAAGCCATAGTTAATTATACAGTACTTCTAATATTGACATGTGACTTCAGTTTATATGGAAATGTACTCTGTTTTGGACTACCTCCTTGGCACATTCATTACCATATCAAAAGTCTGTGTCTTCGGAGTTTGTATCCTTGGGAACCTTCGTTGTTGCTAGGTAGACCAATAACAGCTCCAGGCTCCCTGTTCAGTTGTCCATGACTGTTACTAAGCTAAGAAGAGCCAGCTAGGTAGGGGAAGAACGTCCACATTCTGAACAAATTAGACTATCAGTTTAGTGTACAACCTACATACACAATACCAAATTATCCTCTTTGTAGAGTACACTGAAATCTAAATTGCAGCCACTGCTTCAAGTAAGTTCTGTTTTAGTTTATATACTTAAAACAATAGAGAAGAATATGAAAATGAATGGTAAATAAATAGGAATTCAGAGGCAGAGAAGCACCTTAATGGAGGGAGGTGGATGGTGAGATTTCAAGAGAAAAATGTAACTTGAGATGGAAAATCAAGGGTGAGAACTATTCAGAAAAGATGATTAATATAAGTGAAGTCAGAATTAAGGATAAGGAAATCTGGGGACATCGAACAGAAACTATGAGATTTGAATACCTCTTGTTTTGTCCACATCAACTAAGTCTAAATTACTTTCCTTTAATTTTAACAGGCAACACCCATTTTATACACAAGTAATTTTCCTAAGAAGCAGATAAAATATAAAAAGAATAATCTAAAGCTAAAGGAAAGGAAAATCTAATGTGAGGTGAAAGTTTTTATCTTATTTGGGGAAGGGTATAAATATCAATTAATTCTTCATGTGGAAAAAAGTATAACAGTATGTTATGGGTTAGATAACCCTTTTCTCAATATTTTAATCTCAGGAGACAGGTTGTCTACCCCTATCATTGGTCCTTAGGTCAGTATACTTCTCCTTTGAGTCATAGGTGCCACCCAGAGAATATACTTCTTTATCCCAGCAGTATTCTCTAATTTCATATCTCAGAAAGCATATTCAGACTTTTTTTTTCTCTCCCAGAAGGCCTTGGGCTTCTTATGTAAAGTGATCTATCTTTGCGCCTGTAACCAACTTTATAGAATCACAGCAGTGACAGACTTGATGGAATCATACAAAATATTTGCTACATTACAGAGCAAGGACTTCTGTCTGCTTTACATTTACTTGAAGAATAGGGCCATTCTAGTGACTCTTCAGAAATAAATGATAAACTTCTCTTGCAAACAACATAAAAATGGTTTCCCCTGCTACTTGTTAAGTATCAATAATACTGCATTGGTGATAGTAGTTCTTTTGCCTACCCTCTTTAGTTATCACCATTCCTAGTAGTTCCACTTCTCAGATTCTTTTAGATCCAAGAGTTTTTTTCTCTTGAATCCTACTGAGTTATTTGCCATTCAAGTGAATCAGTAAAAAAACACTAGAGTGAAGGAAAAGGGTATTTAAGGCTAAATCCAAGAGTAGGGTAGGAGATGGCAAAGAGCTAATGAAGACTATCAGAACTAGAGTTCAAAGGAGCAGTGGGATTCTTCACTTGTGGTGAGAAGTACAAGTGGGTGTTACTTCGTAAGTACACACCATGTTAAAATGTCTGGAAGATGATGTCAGATGCATATATTTTTTCATTCTTAGATAACTAGGAATTTTTGAGATGTTAGGAATTCACCTATATTTTTATCTATATTGATTCCAGATAAATTAATAAATCAAGATGTAACTTTAAAACAATTCATCAGTGGAATATGAAACTTTCTTCTTTAAAACTGAGAGCTCAGGCCAGGCCCGGTGGCTCATGCTGGTAATCCCAGCACTCTGGGAGACTGAAGTGGGAGCATCGCCCTGTTGCAGGATTCTAGGCCCAGCAGAGAGAAAGAGTCACCTGAACACTGAATGTAGAAGAGGAACGGGTTGTATTTCAGCCAGCAAAACCACTCCACCCTAGAATCCAAAAGGGTCAAGCTCCTCCCAGATCAGCTCTGTCCCTGTCCTTTCTTTAGGCTCACAAGTAGACAAAGAAATTACCATGTTACCTCTCATTGGAGGTGTGAAATTATGTGTAGGGTTCACAGAAGTGGAAGCAAGCAGCAAGCTTAGTTTTAAGGACCCAGGAAGCTAAGTTTTAAAATTCTTAGGAGCTGGGTTTCCATGGAAAGGATCTTTTGTTATTGTTGCAGTTTGGTCAGGGCTGGGTTCGAACCCACCACCCTCCGTATATGGGGCTGGTGCCCTTCTCACTGAGCCACAGATGTTGCCCCAATGAGAAGGCTCTTGCAGGAGAGTCCTTGGGCTTCTCTTAGAAGCCTTTTGTTGTTTCTTTTTAGACTTTACTTTTCCTGGATATCCTCCCTCACTTGCGCTCAGGAGTTCAAGACCAGCCTGAGCAACAGCGAGATCCCCTGTGTCTCCTGAAAAACAGAAAAACTAGCTGGGCTTGATGGTGCAGAACTATATAGTCCCACCTACTCAGAAGGCTGAGGCAAGAGGGTCTGTTGAGCCTAAGAATTTGAGTAAGGATGACGCCAGGGCACCCCATCCAGGGCCACCAGTGAGACTCTGTCTCAAAAACAAACAGACAAAACAAACAACAACAGCAAAAACCCCTGAGAGCTTAATGCCAGGAGTTATGGCTTGAGTCTGTGATTCTAGAGTTTTGGGAGGCTGAGGCAGGAAGATTGCTTGCGGTCAGAAGTTTGTGACTAGCCTGAGCAACATACCAAGACCCTGATCTCTACAAAACAAAGAAAAATTAGCTGCGCATGATGGCACATGCCTGTAGTCCCAGCTATTTGGGAGGTCGAGGCAGGAAGATTGCTGGAGCCCAGGAGTTTGAAGTTATGGTGAGCTTGGCTGAGGCACTCTAGCCTGGGTCACAGAACAAGACAAACAAACGAAAGCAAACCACACACAAAAAAACTCAGAGCTTAAAGTTACTTTTTAACATGCCACTGATTTCAATCCTACCATGAAAAATTTCAAGCATTCACAAAAGTAGAGAGATTAATAAAATAAACCCTAACATATGTAGCACTCATATTAAAAATTATCAATATTGGGCGGCGCCTGTGGTGAAGTGGGTAGGGCACCAGCCCCATATACTGAGGGCAGTGGGTTCAAACCCAGCCTCGGCCAAACTGCAACAAAAAAATAGCTGGGCGTTTTGTGGCGGGCGCCTGTAGTCCCAGCTACTCGGGAGGCTGAGGAAGAGAATTGCCTAAGCCCAGGAGTTGGAGGTTGCTGTGAGCTGTGTGACACCACAGCACTCTACCAAGGGCGATAAAGTGAGACTCTGTCTCTATAAAAAAAAAAAAAAAAATTATCAGTATTTTTCCATACTACTTTTATCTGTCTTCATTTTATATCTTTTTGTCACTGAAGTATTTTAAGAAACATCCAAAATCTCATGAGACTTCATCCTACATACTTATAAGTCAACTTACTTCTAATTAAATTATTGATTAAGTAGTTAACAGAAAACAGGATATTGCAGGAAGTATCTGGTGAGGTGCAAAGTATAGCAATTAATCTTTTCCCATTTAATCAAAGAGAGCAGCAGGGCTCTAGTGATAGCAGTTTAGAAATGGAAATTTTTTTAAGAAATCAAAAACAAGGAAGCAATTCTAAGTATTCTCACAGCCCTTACTTCTGTTTTTCCTTCCTCTTGACATATTCTCCCATTA
This sequence comes from Arctocebus calabarensis, assembly GCA_963573935.1. NCBI lineage: Eukaryota > Metazoa > Chordata > Mammalia > Primates > Lorisidae > Arctocebus > Arctocebus calabarensis. Next base: position 38,998 of record CAUYON010103007.1, on the reverse strand, counting down.
ACAACTGGCTACTTCTCATTAGTTTTGCCCTCAGTATAAATAGGATATGTGAAAATCATACTTGTTAACTCAGCAAGGGATCGGCAGTGTCCTAGCACATAGTTCCAAAAGGAATTTTCACTTATTTAACAAAATCCTGGCCCTTCTGTCTGGAATACTTTCCTAGTACTTTTCATGTTAGTTCTACCACTTACGTTATTATTATAACTATGCATTCATCGGCATTCAAAAATAACTTTTACTAGCTTTAGATGAAAAAGAGAGTAGGAAATAAAATACCCAATGTTGATGAAGGTATATATGATAGGCATTCTCGTATATTTCTAGTGGAAGTGTGTATAACACATTTAAACAGAAAAGCAATTTGACAATAATACTTGAATACCAAGTTTCAATATTTGGTGTCTTCATAACCACACAGTATAAAAGTTATCTATGTGGAAATGACCCTTTTTCTACCCCAAGGAGGAAGGGTAAACCTTGTTTATTTCATGCCAGCCTCTGCCAGCTCTCCCACAGAGGAGGGTCGTTGCTGCCAGACTATAGTGGCAGACTTTTGTGATGCAGAATTCAAAATTGGAAAGATGCACCACAGCCATTAAAAAAGATGGAGACTTTGCATCTTTTGTATTAACCTGGATTGAGTTGGAACATATTCTCTTAGTAAAGCATCACAAGAATGGAGACGCCAGAATCCAACGTACTCAATTCTAATATGAAACCAGTACATGATCTAACATAAGGTGAGGGGGTGGGGCATGAGGGCACTGGGAGAGGGGAGGAGGGAGGGAGATGGGGGTTCACGGTATATGGCACACCTCTTGGGGGGTGGGACACAATTACAAGAGGGACTTTACCTTAACAAAGGCAATCAGTATACCCTAATTCTTTGTATCCTCAATGAAACCCAAACAACAAAAGAAAATGGAAAGAGGTAGAAGGGAGAGAAAAAACTAACTTGATCTGGGGGTAATTAAAAAAATATCTGGTAGAGAAGGGGGTGGAGAGAAAGAGAAATCAGTTGAGAAAAGGGGAAGAGAGAATATTAAAGTGTGGTTTGTAAACAAGAGGCTCCAGAGCGCTGTGGGTTTGCAGAGACCTGAAAAGGGAAAGAAAAAAAAAAAAAAGAAATGTGGGAAGTGTTACCCAGCTACATGAAAATAATTTATTAACAATTTTAGAAGATAGCCAAATAAATTACTAGAATTCCTTTTAAAACTGTTTTGGCTATTTGGATGTACTTCTTTGAAAGTATTTCCAATTGTTCATAAACATTTTTCTATGCTGCTACAGATTCACTGAAAACACCTTTTTGAAGATGACTTAAGAGTCTATCATTGAATGTACTGTAATTAATGTACCATTTCTCTATAACTGGGTTTATATTATTTCCAGTTTTCTGTTTTTTGAAATGAATATGTTTGGGCCCACACTTTCTTTCTTATTTAAATTTTTTTCCCCACTAGGATAGATTTGCAGAAGTAGAATAATAGTGTGAAAGTTATAAATGTTTTATTTTGTCAAATTATTTCTTGTTTAAAGGTATCAACTTATACACACTCCCCACCAGAAATATATTATAGGACGTTATCCTTCATATACACCTTAATTCACTGGGTATTTTACTTCATAGGGTCTTTTTTAACATGATTGTTTTCAGAGTTTTCATCATGCTTATCAGAGCACAGATTGGACAAACTTTTCTATTCTCTTAAGAAACTAGGACTGTCATCTTAAATTACTTTGCCTTCACTTCTTAAGGAAATTTTTAGTAAGTAATTCCTGATGCTTCTCCCCAGATTCCTTTCCTATCTTCCTTCCTGCAGAAGCCAGCCTTCCTGCTTTGTTTCCTTTCATTTTTTTGGTAAAGCTGTTTTATATTTATTTTGGAATAATTTAAATAGAACAAAAACAAACTACTCTGGTAATGACAGTCTTGAGCATTTTTAGCAACGCAAAGGATCTCACTGATTCAGAAAAGTGTCACTGCTCCATTTCATGTATCTTATTTGTGTCTCAAGGCAACACAAAAGTAAGAGTTAATCCGTTCTGTACAAAACGCCCCTCACATACCTGAAGGTAGCTGAGTAGTCTCTCTCTGTGCAACGTTTTGGAGTGCCTCACTGACTTGCTCAACTTTCTCTGGACACACTTTTTACCTGTTCTCACAAATAACAGTAAAATTTTAGGTGTGGTGTTATATTAATTTGTACAATTACAACTGAAAATAGTCGTCCATTATATTGGAAATATCCATTAGGAAGGAATTCACACAACAATTGCCTAAAATTGCTCCGTTTTAGTGAACAGTTTTGATCTTCTTGAAGAGACCTATGTACTGCATTGTTGCTTTTCATGGAGTGGATGTGAAAATTAATGATATTTGGAAAGCATATGGAACACTGGCTGGCACAGATTGTTCATACTCAACACATAGTAGTCGGATATTTGTCACTAACGTAGTGCTTTAGCTTCCAGAAGGCACAGCTGTAATCAGTATAAATTTTTTGGTTATATTTATCCACACTTTCATTAAAAGTGTTATTCCTTTGTATTTATTTTAATGATGTTATGAGTTGGTAACATCCTATAAAGGTCCGATTTGAACTATTGCTTTTCTTGATTGAGATATATCTCTTAGTGCAACCTAAGACAAGTTATGTTTTAAATTATAATTATTAGTAAATAAATTTGAGAAATAACATTTTTCTTTATTCTATCATCTGCATGTGGAAAGCATAGTTATGTATCAAAAAGAAATTTGTTTTTAAATTGCTGTTCGTTTTAAGCACCCTTAAATTTTAAGATAAGTAGTTCAGGTTCATTATTGCCAGATTCATTTAGATGGTAGGAAACAAAAGACATAAATATCTAGATTGCTTCTAAACTAGGTTTTCCCCTAGTAATATTTCTCAAAATAGTACATCTTCATTTGAAGAAATTTTATCCTACATTAGACAAGTCAACAGATAATGAAAACACCTATAACCAGGCTTGTAAAACTAGGATAATAACCGTATTAAATAGTAATGTCACTCTAGTTTAAAATTACTACCAATGTCACTCTTCTATGTGGAATACTATCACATATAGAAATACAACAAAAAGATATTAAATTTTCTTTTTAAGAGCATGTTTCATGTTTTTCAGTTAGTCACACATCACTGTTTACCTCTTCAAAGAATATTTCCATGCACATATTTGAGTACGTGCCAAGTTGAAAGTTTTATTGTCATGAGAAATGAGTCACCAAACAAAGTTCAAGTGAAGGCTTTGTAACTCTGTATCCACCACATTCGCAGCTGAAAAAGCCACACACCAAAAACAAATCCATTGGCAATTATCTCAGTGAGTTAAGACTACTCATAAGTAGGATGCAGGAGCGTATCTAACCGCATAAAATGTGAAAGATATTCCTTTTCTGAAAGCATTTTCTATTCAGTTATTTTAGAATCCTCCTGCACTTTACATTAGTAATACAAATAGTTAATGAGTTACTTGAAGAGCATAAACACTTGGGTAGAATTGCAAGCCTCAGGTCATGTTCCGCCATCAACCTCACTATCATGTTACTGGGAAATTAAGATGTCTTAGAACTGTTCCCTGCCTTCACCAAAATACATTTGTCAGCTCAGCGTCTGTAGCTCAAGCGGCTAGGGTGCCAACCACATACACCAGAGCTGGCAGATTCAAATCCAGCCTGGGCCTACTAAACAACAATGACACCTACGGCCAAAAAATAGCTGGGCCTTGCGGCGGGCGCCTGTAGTCCCAGCTACTTGGGAGGCTGAGGCATGAGAATCACTTAAGCCCAAGAGTTTGAGGTGGCTGTGAGCTTGACACCATGGCACTCTACCCAGGGTGACTCTGTCTCCAAAAAAAAAAGCCCTTAATAAAAATTTAAAAAAAAAAAAAAAAGAAATACATTTGTCACAGCCTGAAGTAAACAGAATAATCCTTAAAAATCCAACACAATTTAGATGATTTTCATAATTTTTAATGCCTATGTTAGAGTCATCAGTTGGTAAACAATAAAGTCAATTAACAGCTCTGTCAGTAAATCTCCTGTAACCTTGGGGACAAAGGTCTTAATGACCTGATACATTCAGCACTTCATGCTCCCAAACATCAATGGCTTCCCAAAATGTGCTAGTTACTCAAAACTTAATCTCAGATTTTTAATGATGAGAAATAGAGTCACACGTCTTATAACAAAGTTTTAGTTAAAGACAGACCACATATATGATGGTGGCCCCATAGGATTATGATGTCATATTTTTGCTGTACCTTTTCTATAATTAGATATACAAAAATACTTACCATTGTGTCACAACTGCCTATAGTGTTCAGTAAAATAATATACTATACAGGTTTGTAGCCAAGGAGCAATCAGCTATACCATGTAGCCTAGATAAGGTAATCAGCTCTATAATCTAGTTTTGTATAAATATTCTCTAGGATGTTTGCACAATGACAAAATCAACTAACAATGAATATCTCAGAATGTATTCCCATCATTGACCGAAGCATGACTGCATATATGACTTATTCATTAATTAACTCAAGCACTTATTGTCTACTATATGTCAGGCATTCTGCTAGGTAAGGAATACAGAAACAAATAAAATGAGCGCCTATCCTTAAAGAACATACATCTAGTTTGGGAAAAATGAAATAGAAACAGATTATTATAAAACAATATCATAAAGAGGTATTTATTTGTAGCTTTCCTAGAGGTAACATTTGTACTGGTTTTGAATGGAAGTATGAAGTTTTTTTTAGAAAACAAACTAAAGGAGTGGCATACTTTAGGTATTCTATTTCCTTTTTTTATTACTATTTAAGCATAATTCACAAGTGATTTTTACAGCATGATAAAATTAAGTGAAACAAATAGCATTAACAGTTTTGGTATACTATTCATTACACCGTTACTAAGGTCAATATTATTGATTAATTATTTTCTTCTTAAGTATCTTATATCTTAAGTAGCATTAATTCCTTCTTGGCCCTAAGACTCTTAAAAGCTTTAAGTATTCTAAAAGTTTTTCAGACATCATTCGGCATATTCAGAGTGGTATGGCCATAGTCTCTAAAAGTATTTCAAAGTCTTTTTGCTAGAAAAAAATACATAACTAGTTTACTAAGCACTTTCCTCGGTAGGGTGTAAACATAAACATCTTTTAAAAAATGACTTCAATTCTATTTTATCAAATGCTTCTGACTAACCTATTAATGACATCTCAGAAAATCCCACATATTTACAGTCATATTTAGTTATTGAAAATTCAGCTCAGTTTGATCTACTTCTGTTCACACAAATGCCCTTCCCCCACCAATGTTAAATAGCCTGTGGCCTAAAGGACTTGAAATGGGAAGGGAAATTCTGTTTTTCTACTTCTAGACTATTTTTTTTTAAGACACAGTCTTGCTCTGTCACCCTGTATAGAGTATCGCAGTATGTACAGTGAGCTATGATGACCCCAGAGGGTCAGACTCCCAGGCTCAAGGGATCCTCCTGTCTCAGCCTCCTGAGTGTCTGGGATTACAGGTATGCAGCACAACACGGGTGGTTTTCCTATTTTTAATAGAGACAGGGTCTTTCTTTTGCTTAGGCTTAGCTTAGAACTCTTGAGCTCAAGTGTCCTTTCCACCCTGGCCTCCTAGAATGCTAGGATTACAGGCCAATGCACCTGGCCTACTTAGACTTCTTGAGAGATAAGTATGGTGGCAACTTCTTTATCACAAGTACAATGACCTACAGACTGACTTTATTATTTGTTTATAGGAAGTCAATGAACTCATTAAGATTTTTATTATCTACCATTATCAACCAAGGCTCTCAGTGATATATAATTGTGAGTACTTACACACGTAATAAACATTTCACAATTTATGGCACGTGGTGACCTCTTTATAAACTTACAACAATGGTCAATCAAGAAATATTTATTACTTACTTACTCTGTCTCAGAAATTGAGTTATATAAGTCAAACCATCACTCACACACTCACCCATAAAAATGGGTTTTATTTGGAAGTACTACATTTTTCAAAGGTAAAAACATACTCCTACTTAGTCCAAACAGAATATTTTGTTTTTATTGATGCAAAATTAATGTAAGTAATGTAAGTTGCTAAGTATTTCAAGATCCCCATTGTTATTAATAGTTCCAGTTGACTTAAACTGACAATACTATTAACAATAGCAAACATGTTTTGAATATACTATGTGCTACTGTGTTGAGTGATTTACATGTCTTATTTAATCTAGCTAATAATTTTTTTGAGGAAGCTAATGATAGTTTTCACATTTTACAATTTTTTCCCTAGCACATAGTATATTCAAAACATGTTTGCTATTGTAAAATGTGAAAACTGAGTGTGAGTGGTCAATATTAGCTTAACTTTCTCCCTGGGCCCACAGGTTCTACAGAGGGAGAAGAGAACCAGAGGCTAACGTCCAGCTTCCCTAGCATTCCAAGATGCTTTCAGCAAGTCCACTCCAGTCTAACCTCATAGGGATTATTGGGGGGTAACAGTAAAACTACATTGCGTAGAGTCAGGTAGAAACAGGAAGATGATACAGAACTCATAGTGACCAGGATGGTTGTCTTGGTAGTAGCTTTGCATTTCTGACAGTTGTACCATAGGATTAGATATCCCATCCAATGGTGTAGTGCAACTGCAGAACTAAGCTTGCCACTCCCAGAAATATGAAAGGAAGTTCAATCTGGATTCAGTTCTTAGACAGCCAGCAAGCCCACCCAGTTCAGAGCCCACTCAGATACTCACCCAGGTAAGGAGGAAAGCCTCAACTGTGTGTTTTTACAGAACATAGTCTCTGGTGCCATCCCTCTTGCCTAGGCTTGGAATCCGTAGTGCCCAGCCAGCAGCTATGATTGATTGCAAAGTTACTGGTATGACCAGATAGCAGAGTATAGGCTTAGAGAAGAAGCAATTGCTTAGCTAAATAAAGCACCCCAAAGAAACTACTGACTTCCCAGAATCTTTATCAGCTAGACCATCCAGAATTCCTCAGTAGGGTAAATATTGATCTAGCCCTGAAAAAGATTACCTATTAAGGCCAGAAGACATAGCTATCTCTTCAAATATTTAGATAAGGATGATAAAGGATCAGAAAATCATGACACCACCAAAAGAATAGATTAATGCCACTATCACAGAAATGGGTTCCTTATAAGAGGATGAGTTCAGCACCCTCTTGCTCTTTCTTTCACTCATGTGATGCCTTCCATCATGCTACGATGTAGCAATAAGATTCTCACCAGAGGGCGCCGCCTGTGGCTCAGTGCATAAGGCGCTGGCCCCACATACCGAGAGTGGTGGGTTCAAACTCAGCCCCAGCCAAACTGCAACAAAAAATAGCTGGGTGTTGTGGTGGGTGCCTGTAGTTCGGGTTACTCGGGAAGGTGAGGCAAGAGAATCGCCTAATCCCAAGGAGCAGGAGGTTGCTGTGAGCTGTGTCACCACCATACTCTACCGAGGGTTAATAAGTGAAACTCCATCTCAAAAAAAAAAAAAAAGATTCTCACCAGATTGCTGAAGCCTTTCCCAGCCTCTGACACTATGGTCCAATAAATTTCTGCTCATTATAAATTATGCAGTTTGTGGTATTCTGTTATAGCAGCCCAAAGTGGACTAAGACAAATGTAAATTGTTAAATTGTTCAATAGAAAGACATAGACTGACTGAATGAATAATAATGAAAAGAGATCCAATTGTTTGCTTCCTAGAAGAGACTTACTTCACTTTGTAGCACACAAATAGACTGAAAGTGAAGACAAGGAAAAGGATATATCATGCAAATCGAAATCAAAGACAGCAGGGATAGCTATATTTATATCCTATAAATAGACTTTAAATCTGAAACGTTAAAAAGAGACAGAGAAGATAATATTGTAATAATAAAGGGGTTGATTTATCAAGAGGATGTAATAATTGTAAGTGTATATATATATATACTCAATATCGGAGTGCCTAAATAGCGCTATAGTCACCTTCATAGTATATCCCGTTGATCATCTGGTGACCATAGTGATATTTAATGCTTCAACACAGAGCACTCAGAATGAACTGGATCTACAGGAGTCATTCACACCAAATGAACATCTTGTATTAAATTCCTAAAGACATTATTTTCACCAAATGAACATCTTGTTCGAACACCTATAGGATAGGCATTTTTTGCGGTCAAAAGGTTGATAATGAGGTATGTAGCACCTTTTCCAGGAAGAGTTCATTACCTTAATTATCTGACCTTGTATCAAGTAATTTATCTTATTACAAGGGCATGAAACTAGAAATCAGTATTAGGAGAAAACTTGGAGAAACATACATATGTGGAAATTAAATAACATGCTCCTGTACAAGCAATGGGTCAAGTGGAAATTAAAAGAGAAATAAAAAATAGCATTGAATTACAGGACAAATGGACACACAATATACCATAATTTATGGGATGCAGTAAAAACAATTTTTTTTCTTTTTTTTTTTTGGAGACAGAGTTTTACTATGTCACCCTTAGGAGAGTGCCGTGGAGTCACAGTTCATAGCAACCTCAAACTCTTGGGCTTTAGCAATTTTTCTTGCCTCAGCCTCCCAAGTAGCTGGGACTACAGGTGTTCAACACACCCAGCTATTTTTTTGGTTGTAGTTGTCATTATTGTTTGGCAGACCCAGGCTGGGTTTGAACCCACCAGCTCCAGTGTATGTGGTTGGCGCCCTAGCTGCTGAGCTACAGGTGCTGAGCCAACAAAAGCAATTCTAAGAGGGAAATTTATAGCAATAAAAACCTAGATTGCAAAAGAATAATCTGAAATAAATAACTTACTGTTATACCACAAGGAACTAGAAGTAAAATAAACCACGTTCAAAGTAAGCAGAAGGAAGAATCTATCAATGATCAGAGCAGAAATAAATTAGAAAACAACCAGACAAATATCAACAAATGTAAGAGTTGGTTTTTGAAATGATAAAATTGACAAATGGTTAGCTAGACTATGAAGAGAGGGAAAAGATTCAATTAAAATCAGAAATTAAAAAGGAGACATTACAACTGATAACCACAGAAATAAAAAGGATAATAAGAGGTTATTTTGAGCAATTAATTATATTGCAACAAACTGAATGATGTGCAAAAAATAGATAACTCCTAGACACATTCAACTTGCCAAGACTGAATCTTGAAGAAATAGATAATCTGAACAGACCAACAATGAATAATAAGATTAAATCAGTAATAAAAAGTCAGTCATTGGGTGGCGCCTGTGGCTCAAAGGAGTAGTGTGCCGGCCCCATATGTCAGATGTGACAGGTTCAAACCCAGCCCTGCCCTTAAAAAAAAAAAGTCAGTTGAAGAAAAGCCCAGGACCTGATCGATTCATGGGTGAATTCTACCAAATATTTAAAGGAGAATTATTACCAATCCTTCTCAAATGCTTCCAAAAAGTGAAAGAGGAGGGAATACTTTCAAATTGATTTCATGAAGCTAGCCTTGTTCTCATATCAAAGCTAGCCTTGTTCTCATATCATATTGAGATGATGCATCAAAAGAAAAGAAAATTACAAGCCAATAGCCCTGATGAACATAAGTGCACACATGGTCAACAAAATACTAGCAAAATGAATTAAACAGCACATTAAAAGGATTATTCACTATGATCAAATGGGAATTATCCCTGGGATCCCTGGATGGTTTTCTTTTTTCTTTTTTTCTTTTTATTTTTTTTTAATTGCTGTTGTTGCAGTTTGTGGTATATGGGGCTGGTGCCCTACTCACTGAACCACACAGGCGCCTCTCCCCTGGATGGTTTTCAATATGAAAATCGTTAAATGTGATATATCACATTAACACAACGTAGGACAGAACTTACATGATCATTTCTACACGATCATTTCATTAGATGCAGGAAAAACATTTGATACAATTCAATATCCTGTCATAAAAACTGTCACCAAATTAGATACAGAAGGAAAGAGCCTCAACCCAGTAAACACCATATATGACAAACCTAGAGCTAAGATTATTGTCAAGAGTGAAAAGTTGAAATAATATGTAATATCATGAACAAGATAACAAGCATCAACATGCTACTGGAAATCCTTACCAGAGCAATTAGGCAACAGAAAGAAATAAAAGACATTTACATAGCAAAGGAATAAGTGAATTGGTCATTTAATGTTTGCTGATGACATGATCTCATATATAGAAAACCCTAAAGACTCTGTAACTTTGGAATATATTTAACCAAGGTGATAAAAGACCTGTATACTAAAAGTTATAAAATATTACTAAAAGAAATTGAAAAAGATAAATATAAATGAAATGATTTTCCATGTCCCTGGATTGGAAAGCTTAAAATTGTTAAAAATATCTGTACTACCCAAATGATCAACAAGTTCAATGCAATCCCTGTCAAAATTCCAATGTCATTTTTTTTTTTTTTACAGAAATAGAAAAAGCAATGCTAAAATTTATAGGGAACCACAAATAACCAAGAATAGCCAAGGCAATCTTGAGCAAAAAGAGCAAAGCTAGAGGCATCACACTATATGATTTCAAACTATATTACAAATTTATAGTAATTAAAATAGCATGGGACTGGCAGAATAACAGACCAATGGAATAGAAAAGAGAGCCCAGAAATGAAGGCATGCATTTAACATTCAATTGATTTTGACCAAAGTGTCAAGCATACACAATAGGAAAGGATAATCTCTTCATTAAAGGATGTTGGGAAAACTGGATATCCATATGCAGAAGAATGAAGTTGAGTATGCCAACATAAATGAGTTTCTTATGTGCCACCAATAACTAGTTTGTGGCAAAAATTATTTTAAAAACAAGATTGTATTGGCAATTGCAGCAAAAAGAGTAAATTATTCAGGAATAAAGATGTGAAAAACTTTTATTCTATGATACACACTCATTTTTAGAAACTATAAAATATTAAATGTATGAAGAAAAAATACTGCATTTTTTTCCTTCTGAGCAATAATTACAAATAACATTAGGTCCACATTGTTTAGTTAAAAATAATTTAGTCAAATGGTGATTGGTGAAAATATGAAAACGGTCAAAACAGATTTTCAGTAACATTCACACATGCTGCCCCATTTAGCAATCTCTCAATCTTTATGCAGCTTTAATATTTTTTGTTTGTTTTTAGAAAATAAACATTGTGGTTATCATTTAAAATATATCCCAGGGAGAAAAGGCAATCTTGGCTCAGGTGAAAGAGAGTTTGATTTTATGGAACTTTTGCTCTTTCCATTTTTCCCTCCTCCCTGGGGTATATTTTAAATGATCATCACCATGTTTATTTTCTCTTTTCCTAGTGTGATAATAAAACACCTGTAAGTAATGACTTTACCTTTAGCAGCGTCCCATCTTGTATATGTTGTTTTCGTATCAAATATTTTCAAATTTTTGTTAGTGTAGTTTTAATTTCCCATGTGACTCAGTTTTTATTTAGAAGAATATTCATTTGCTTCTTAATCCTCAGGCTAATAATTTTGGTTTTGTATGATTTGTCATGTGTACTGTTTTTAACATTTATTACTTTGTGATCAATTCAAGATATAATTAACACTAAAAGAAACAATTTGTATCTATCTAAATACATATGTTTGTATTTCTTTTGAGTTGACTAGGACTTAATATTCTTCAGATTTTTCTGCCACTCTGCCTCTTCCCCCCTTTCTCCTTTACCTTACCTTTTATTTTTCCATAGAGATGTGTGTATTAGCCACCTCTTACAAATTTGTTTCAGACATATGGTTTTGGATCAAAAAGGTGTATCTCAGTTTGGCAACTGCTGTTTCTAAGTACTGACTCAGATGTGGGAGTAAGTAAAAACTCCTCCTGGTTTTTGTAAATGTCTCATTTTGATTGCATAAAAATATATTTAAAAATTCCTTAAATATCCCCATTGGTAAAGCAGCAGCAATGGTACTATTAACCAGTCAATTTTCTCATTAATTTACAATACTGGATTCTAGACTTAATGTCTTGAAAAGAAGAAAGAATCACATCTTACCATAGTTCAAATATGATCAAATCTAATGTTTTCTTATTATCTATCTAATGTCCTAATACCATCATAAGTTAATTAAATAGTATAGTCTACTTTGCTCTTTTAAACATCAGGATTCCATCTCACTTTACTTTAACTTCTTTGGGATAGTAATTATCAGATTGCCTGGACATCTGTTATCTAGTGGTTACCTAGGCATCCTGGTTTATCTTGCCAGTTGACAATTAATAGGGCTACAATCTTCAATTAAAACCCCCACCCCAAATTAGTATTTCATTTAGCTCTTTAGCAATTATCAAAGTTTTCACGTCCACAAACCCTCCAAACCCACACCAGCCAATCTCCCTGCACCTGCTCTGGCTGCAGGTGACGTGCAGACATTATCTCTGAGCCACCAGTCACTGTGTCACTCACTCCTCCATGCTAATGTGCTCTCTTTACAGGTCATGTTACTCTCAGCAGCTTTAAAACACACAATGGGAAGAAAAGAAGAGTAACATGAGCAGACTTGGTAGATTACAAGGACCAGAGAAAGTAGGTCCTTGATATTCTCTTTACTTTTCCTTGAGAATACTACCCTGAGCCTCTGAGAAAAGTATCCCAAGAACAGAAGACAGAGTATTTTAAGCAAACTCTAAAGCTATATCTCATTGTTGTCTTTCTTTTTCTTTTCTTTCTTTCTGTTTTTTTTTGAGACAGAATCTCACTTTGTCACCCTGGGTAGAGGACTATGGCCTGATAGTTCATAGCAACCTCTCAAACTCTGGGCTCAAGAGATCCTCTAGCCTTGTCTGCCAAATAGCTGGGATTATAGGCACCCGCCACAACGCCCTGCTGATTTTAGAGACCTGATTTCACTCTTGCTCAGGCTACTATTAAAGTCCTGAGCTCAGGCAATCCACTCGGCTTGGCCTCCCAGAATGCTAGGATTACAGGCCTGAGCCATGGTGATCGGCTTTATAACTCAGCTTTTATGTTGAAGTTTCCTAAATGAATGAAGTTTTAAGTAGAACAATTCCCCTGAATTGAATTAAGAATGTCTTTTGCCTTCTTTTACTACATAATAATATAAGCACATCTTACTTAATAATAACTATTATGCAGCATTTTATTTAACCCAGATAAAAATTTAAGAATAAGGGCTCAAAACATTAAGCCCTTACTGGTACTGGGCATTATTCAGAAGACTTGACAATCATCTCTTTAAATCTCTGCACCTTTGTTATTATCACTGCTTTGTAGATAAGGGAACTGAGTTTAAAAGAGGTGAAATAAATTGCTCTAATTCTACAGTAGTAATGTCCAAGTACAAAGCTCAAATTCTTTTAATTCCCTTTATTACTTCTGTAGTCTTAAAGAGTAAGAAACAGCATTGTATTCTTTGAAACAGTGCCTAGTAGAATCTGAAGCTGGAGAAAGTGGTTCTTACTTGTGTGTTTTTATAATAGGCATACAGTAGTAGGCATTAGCCTTTGCTAGTTTGTGTGTACATACAATTTCTCAGGAATCCTTTCTTCAAAACATTATTTCAGATATTCCTTTTGGAGGACCAAATAGGTATAAAGATATTAAAACTTTAACTTACGAATTGTTGTTCAAGTGATTATACATTTGGAGAAAAGATGGAATGATAGTAAAACAATAAAGGGCTGATTATTCATCTTTGTTGTTTGGGGTCTGAAATAATTATTTTAATTTATAATGCAGAACATATTGATACAGAGTTCCCACTTCCCCTCCCAGCTGCGGTTGGCGGCATCTCCCCTTCTCCACGTAGTCCACCAAGCCTGCGCCGCGGTCACCGGTCAGCGCTAGGAGAGGCTGTCACAGGCCACAGGGACGGCTGGCTCTGGGCAGCCTCCTCGCCCTGGCTACGCTGCTGGAAGGCAGGCTGGCTTCAGGGGGTGTGACAAGTTTTTCTAAGCTGAGTCCCACGTGAAGCTCTGTCAGGCTCCTGACAAACGGTTCCCCCAATTCAAAGCTGAAGAGACCCTCCGCACCCTATTTCTTAGTCCTGGGCAGTTTCATGTAAATTTCCTAGGCCTGGGCAACTTGGCCGAGGGAAGGCTCATTCACCTTGCCCCTAGTGGAAGGGACTGTATCCATCCACACATACCCCTACCAGGGGTCCTCAAACTTTTCAAACAGGGGCCAGCACACAGTCCCTTAGACTGCTGGAGGGCCGGGCTATAGTTAAAAAAAAAAAAAAAAACTATGAACAAATTCCTGTGCACACTGCACAAATCTCATTTTGAAGGGGCCGGATAAATGTCCTGGGCAGGCTGTAGTTTGAGTGTGCCTGCCGGGGTGAGACAAAGGACCCAGGCGGAGATTTTCCAGCTTGGGTCTTTCCCTCTGCTAGGAGCTTTGGTGCTTTTTTCTGTATTCTTTTCTGTAAAATAACTCCTGTTTTTCCATTGGTCTGTGGTCTGTTGGTTCATTCTTCCAATTTGCGAAACCAAGGACCGATTGAAAAAAGAAATTCCGGTAACGATATTTAGTGTTACCTATTTTATCATTTAGCAAATTATATATATATATATTATATATTTTTATGTATATAATATATAATATATATATTATATATTATATATAATATATATTTTTAAATATATATTATATATAATATAATTTTTTGAGAAAAAATTATATATATGTATATATTTTTTTTGAGACAGAATCTAATTCTGTCACCCTGGGTAGAGTAGTGCCTAGCTCACAGCAACCTCAAACTACTGAGCTAAGAGATCCTTTTGCCTTAGCCTTCAAAGTAGCTGGCATTACAGGAGCCTGACAGGACACAGGCTAGTTTTTCTATTTTTTCGTAGAGACAGGGTCTTGGTCTTGCTTTTGCTCTTGCTCTGGCTGGTCTTGCTCTTGTCCAGGCTGATGTTGAACTTCTGAGTTCAAGTGATGCACCTGCCTTGGCCTCCCAGAGTGTTAGGATTACAGATGTGAGCCACTGCAACTGGCATCACAAATAATTATTAAGTGCTCACAAAATACCAATCATTCCCCAAGCCCTGGGGAAAATGAATTTTAAAAGCCCCTAGGATTTAAGGAAGCTAAATATTTGGTACTTTTCACCTTTAAAGCCATGTATTGCCACTGATATATATGTATATATGGAGAGAGGGAATTATGACAAAATATTGATCAGCCCTTGTGAGTTTTTAATTACTATCATTTAAATAACAATAACAAGGATTGTTAACCCAACTTTATCAAAATCTGTAAAAAAAAATAATCTCAACATTGCTATCAATTTTTTTTTTTTTTATTTTCTTGATAAAGGGTCTCACGATATTACTCAGGCCAGAGAGCAGTGGTTATGCATGGGTGGAATTATTGTGGACCACAACCTTATACTCCTGGCCTTAAGCAATCCTCCTGCCTCAGACTCCCAAGTCAGACTTTAGGCACATGCCACTGCACCCAGCTACCATTATTTTAAAATAATATTCCTTTCCCCCTGTTTAAAAATATTACGTTTACTAAATCTTCAGTACTCTTATATACTTGGTTCTTTTTGATCTGTTTATTCCTATAGTATCCTAAAAGTTTATGGCTTTAAGATGTGATCTAACCTTTGGTAAGATGTAACTCCTTCTTACTCATCTAACAATATTTAAATGAAGTTTTTTTCTTTATATATTTTAGAAGGTGAAAATTAAAGACAGTTTGGTATGTTTCTTTGTTCAATTAAACCCATAATTGTAATTCATTATCTGGAAGACATTGTCTTAAGACTATCGAGGATGTAAAGAGGAAAATTATAGCATTCCTGATCTAGATAGGTAAGCTTATGGATAATACAGAGTTACAGTATGATTCTAGGAATATAAAAAAGGGGGTAAGATAGAACAAGAATTAAGAGATGAATATTTATTTGTTAAATACTTACTAGGTCTTGTAACTGAGAACAAATACAGGTAACACAACCTTTCACAGATGATCGATGTGGTTATTGCAGCAATTTTAGGGATGACCAGTTCCCTTAGGCTATCATAAAGTTATGATCTGTGGAACAGCCTTATTTTGATGTACCATCCCTGAAAAATCTAAATGTTTGCTAGTGACTCTTCTTTTTTTCTTTTTCTTTTGTTGGGGACGGACAGAGCATGCATATCTTTGAATGTCTGGTCTCATACATGTTTTGGGTTGAATTTTCAATTCACTCTGCAATGACATTAACTGATTTCTGTTTAGGTGTATGAGAATGATTTTATTTTAAACATATTTTTAATTGGGTGGATGATCTAGCTGTGTTATACATACATAATCTTGTACAGAGTATTTGCTTCTACAAGTTCTTTACATTGTTACTCTGGTAACTAAATATAACCTCATTATAATTAAAACACTTAGGACCAGAGGACCCCCTGGATTTATATTCAGTGATCCTTTCATTCTTTCATACAAAATGTTCATTATGTAACAAGCTAGAAATAATTTAAAAAATCTCTTTTTATGTGGCACAATTATTATGACTTAAATTTACAAAGTGGGTGTCACAGGCAGAATTTTTTTGATATTTAAACAGATGCATAGTCAATTTAGACTAAAAGAAATCCAGATAAGCTCCACGAAGAAAGAGCTTAACTTCTGGAGAGTTAAACTTTGACAAATGAGTGGGATTTAAAGAAGCGGACATAGACAGGTCATTCCAGGTATTAGAGGGTCCCAGTGTAATACTAAATATGGATCAATAGACTAGTAGACAATGAAAAAAAAGAAAGAAAAAGAAAGAAAGGAAGGAAGAGGGGAAGAGAGTGAAGGAGGGAGGAAGGGAGGGGAGAGAGAGAAAGAAAAGAAATCCTGTAACAGAATGAAAATTGCAGAAGGAACATATTCATCTACTTATGCACATATTCAGGAGACAATAGGGGTCCTAGAAGTCAAAAATCAAGCAGTATTTCTGTAAATCCAACAATATGTCTGGTTAATTTCTGTGTGCAGCTTCTCTCCACCTGTTTTTACCTGGTGGAGAAATCCAGCTTATCTGGATTTCTTTTAGTCTGAATACTCTGCAGACTGCAAATACTCTGTCTAAAATGTGTTGGATACTTCACATTAATGTTACATCTTTTTTAACTAACTTATGTCCTCTAGACACATGTTATAAGGAGCTGGACAATGTTACTGACACGCTACAGCTAAGGTTTTTTTCCAAACGGAAAGATAACTAATGAGCAAGAGAGTTCAGTGCAATCAGAGTACTCTGTGGGGATGATTAGCTAACACAACCCTTGGCTGAGGGCTATTCATATGTGAGACTGGCATAGTTTCAGGGCTAACTAGATGGGTTTAAACATTTATTTATTGAGTTTTTTTTGTTTTTTGATGTTCTAGGCACTATTCTAGCCAGTACAAATGTGGCAATAGACAAGATAAACTATGACTCTGCTTTTTAGGAGCTAACATTCTACTACAAAAGATGGACCCCTAGAAAAGCAAATACAGTGATTTCAAGATAACTCACCTCGGGGATAAATGATGTGTGAAAAATAAAACAAGTTGTTGAGTTAAAGGAAACAATGGAAAGACCCCTCTGGGAACAGCCTTTGTGTAAGGTCTGAAAGGTAGGACGATAACTAAGAGAAAATAGTAGGCAGAAATCATGAGGAAATAAAACCAGACAATTAGAAGCAGAAGAGAGGTAAAAACAGGTGGAGAGAAGAGACACAGAAATTAACCAGACATATTGTTGGATTTACAGAAATACTGCTTGATTTTTTACTTCTAGGGCCCCTATTGTCTCCTGAATAAGTGCATAAGTAGATGAATATGTTCCATGTGCCATTTTTCATTCTGTTATAGGATTTCCTTTCTTTCTCTCTCTCCCCTTCCTTCTTCCCTCCCTCACTCTCTTCCCCTCTTTCTTCCTTTCTTTCTTTTTCTTTCTTTCTTTTCGTTGTCTACTAGTCTATTGATCCATCCAACCATCTAATCACTATTTCCATATTGCAGGACAGTTAGATTGTTGTCAGTTTTTAACTATTAGGAACAATACGGCAGTGAACTTTCTTATACATCCTTTCTCATGTACATGTCTGGGATTTTTGTATATACCTGGAATTGAAATTGCTAGGTGGCAAAGATGCTTACATTTAACTTTATTAAAAATTGCAAAATTATTCTTCACAGTTTAAAAACATTTCTCCACAAGTAATGAATACTTGGCATTATGAGACTTCAAAAATTTTTTCAATCTACTAGGTGTGAGATGGTATCTCATGAGTGTTTTCATTTACATTGCTTTGATTATTAGTTAGGGTGGTTTGTTTTCAAAAACTTCTTGGCTATTTGCTTTTCTGAGAATTGATATTCTTTGCCCATTATTCTATAGTAGTTTGATTTTCTTATTAACTGGTAATATTCTGAATACAAATACTTTTTTGATCATGCACATTGTAAATATCCTTTCTAATGGCTTGTTACTTAACTTTATGGTGTCTTAGGCCATGAAGTCTTAACTTTTTTTTTCCTGTTTAAATTTTATTTTATTTTATTTCATTGTTTTTTGAGACAGAGTCTCAAACTGTTGCCCTGGGTAGAGTGCCATGGCATCACAGCTCACAGCAACCTCAAACTCTTGGGCTTAAGCCATTTTCTTGCCTCAGCCTCTCAAGTAGCTGGGAATACAGGCGCCCACCACAACATCCAGCTATTTTTTGGTTGTAGTTGTCATTGTTGTTTGGCAGGCCCAGGCTGGATTTGAACCCTCCAGCTCTGGTGTATGTGGCTGGTGTCCTAGCTGCTTGAGCTACAGGCACCGAGCCTTCTGTATAAATTTTAATATTTTCATATTTATCAATATTTTTCCTTCATAGTATGTGCTTTATGAGTCTTGATTAGGAATCTTTTTTAAAACTTGAACCCCCCCCATATTTGAGCCTATATTTTCTTATGTATTTTTTTCATTCATTCATTTACATTTATTTATTTATTTATTTTTAGAGACAGAGTCTACTTTATTGCCCTTGGTGCCGTGTGTCACAGCTCACGGCAACCTCCAACTCCTGGGCTTAGGCGATTCTCTTGCCTCAGCCTCCCGAGTATCTGGGACTACAGGTGCCCACCACAACGCCCAGATACTTTTTTGTTGCAGTTTGGCTGGGGCCAGGTTGGAACCCTCCACCCTCGGCATATGGGGCCGGCGCTCTACCAGCTGAGCCACAGGCATGGGTTCAAACCTGGCCCTGGCCAAACTGCAACAAAAATATAGCCAGGTGTTGTGGCAGGCGCCTGTGGTCCCAGCTACTGGGGAGGCTGAGGCAAGAGAATTGCCTAAGCCCAGGAAACAGAGGTTACTGTCAGCTGTGTGATGCCGTAGAGTGTGATAAAGTGAGACTCTTGTCTCTACAATAAATAAATAAAAAAGAAAAATCCCATTCGTTTACATTTATTAACAACTTCAGCAATGCATTTTGTTGATTGCCAAAAATATACAGTTCATAACTTATGTTAAGGTTCACCCTTCGTGTTGTATAGTTCTATGCATTTTTACAAATCCATAAAGTTATATACCCATTATAGTAGCATACAGAGTAGTTTCACTGCCCTAAAAAATTCCCCTATGATCTGTTCCTTCCTCCTTCTGCTTGAACCCCTGGCAACACTGAGTTGTCTATAATTTTACCTTTTCCAAAATGTCAGTGACTTTTTTTTTTTTTTACTTGATTAGTCATTCCTCTTTACCGCTGAATAATGTTCCATCGTGTGGACGTGGCATACATGAATTTAGTCTGTTCACCCATTGAAGAACATCTTGATTGCTTCTAGTTTTCACAGTTATGAAGAAAGCTGCTATAAACATTTTTGTGCAAGTTTCTGTGTGGATGTAAGTTTCCAACTCACTTGGGTGACTACCAAGGAGTATGATGACTGGATTACATGGTAAAACTCTGTTTAGCTCTGTAAGAGTCTACTAGGACTATCTTCCAAAGTGGCTATTTAGCATTTTGCTTTTTACCAATGGTAAATAAGAGTTCCTATTGCTCCACATCTTCACCAGCATTTGGTTGTTGGTGTTTTGGATTTTAGCCATTTTAATAGATGTGGAGTGGTGTTCCATTGTTGTTTAAAGTTGCAATCCCTAACGACATATGATGTTGAAGATATTTTCATATGCATATTTGTCACCTGTACATCTTCCTGATGAATCAGGTTATCTGTTCTGATCCTTTCCTCATTTTTAAGTTTGGTTCATTTTTCTATTGTTGAGATTTAAAAAATGTTTGCATAGTTTGAGTATGTCTTTCACCAAGTATGTTTTCGAATATCTTTTCCAGTCAGTGGCTTATCTTTTCATTTGTTTAACAGTGTCTTCTATAGAGCAAAAGTTTTTAATTTTTATGAAGAGCACTTTATGAATTTTTCTTTCATTGACTGTGCTTTTGGGGTTGCATCTAAAAAGTCTCTCCCAAACCCAGTCACCTAAATTTTCTACTATGTTACCTTCTAAGAATTTTATAGTTTTACATTTTACATTTATGTCTATGGTCCGTTTTGAGGCTTCTGAAAAAGGTGTAAGAGCTGAGTTCATGTTCTTTTTTCTTTTTACATTTGCATATCAACTTGTTCCAGCATCATTTATTGAAAAGGCTATCCTCTTTCTATTCAATTACTTTGGCTCCTTGGTTAAATATCAGTTGGCTATAGGTGTGTAGATCTATTTCTGGATTCTCTATTCGGTTTCATTGATCTATTAATCTATTCATTTGAAAAATTCTACACTGTCTTGATTACTGTTGCTTTGTGAGAAGTCTCAAAGTCAAGTACTGCTTGTTTTCTGATTTTGTTCTTTTTCTATATTATGTTGGCTATTCTGAGTCTTTTGCCTTTCCATGTAAATATTAGAATTGGTTTGTTGATATGTACAACATAACTTTCTGGGCTTTTGATTAAATTTGTGTTGAATCTACAGATCAAGTTAGAAAGAATTAATGACTCTTGCACATTTTAAAAGTTTTGCTTTGAAGGTTTAGGTTTTTAATCATCTCTGAATTAATTTTTACGCACAACAAGAAGGGATCAAAATTTTTTCCCATACAAAAGCATTTGTTCCAGTACTGTTTATTGACAAGCTCAAAGTTTCTCACTAATTTTTAATGCTATTTTTGTCATATACAAGGTTATTATGTGGGTATAGGTTTTTTCTGGGCTCTTTTTTTACGTTCTACTGGCCTATTTGTTCATTCCCAAACCAATGCATAGTAAATTTTGGAAGGATGGGTCTCCCAACTTATCTTCAACCTTACCTGTTCTCCATCCCCCACAAAATTACAGCAGCTGTTGTTGGATCTCAAGTTTTGGTATAAATTTCAATGTCATTTTAATGACTTTTGTGAAAAATCCTACTGAGATTTTAGCTGGAATTGCATTATGTGTATTGATTAGTTCAGAGAGAATTGAGATCCTTATAGTAATTATCCTTTCTTACTTATGAATGTAGTTTATGTGTCCATTAGTATAATTTTATCCATAAATATCTTACTTTTTTGGTTACTTTTATTAAGTACTTAATATATACTTTTTTTGTTAATGAACTCATTTAAAATTATGAACTAAGGCAGTTTCCAAAATAAATTTTCATAATTTGCTATTATTTTTACCATTACAAAATATAGTTTTACAGTTCTTAACATGTCAACTCTTTAACAAAAAACCCATCATACAATTTATACAAAAAATACAAGAGGTACTATCTAAAATGTGTAAGTATTAGTATATTATCTTTTTCCAAATTGGAAGACACTCATTATCTAATGTTTCTTGCAGTACAAGATTTTAAAAAATAGGTCTGCGAAATGTTGAATCAACTTCCTTGCTGTAGCTTGCTTCCCCCTCTCCACTTTTAATTTGGAAAGTTTGTGGTTATCTTTGAAGTATTTACTGACTTACAAATGTAAGAAAGTTCTTCCTGAACAATCAGAATGTACACTTGGGCCAATGAGGCAATTAAGCGTTTTGAATGTTAATTCAACAGTCAAGTTAAGGATTTAATTTACAATTAACAAATGTATTCACCATATACTAGGTGCTGCAGGGAAGACACAGGGGTCAAATCCCAGCCCATTTTCCTCCATCAAAAGGGAAAATTAGGAGGGTCCAATAAATTATTTGTGGATTATCCGATGCTCAGTGTTCCCTGAATAGGGGAAATGGCAGCCATAGGCACTGAGATGAAAAGTTTGAGAGAGTAGTGGTGGGCCCCTGGCATCTTCATTCCAGACTCTAATGTGTTCTTCCTGGCTTCGAATAATTGTCAGTATGGCCAAATATCTGACTACAAATAGCTCTTGAAGTAGCATATAACATTAACTTTTAGTTAAAAAATAACTATGTCCTGAGCACTGTTACACAGCTAATGGGATTTCAGTTGCTAATACAACGAGCATGCAGTTCCCAATACGTAACGGCCGTAAGATCAAGGAGACGGTGTTCATCCAGTTTGTCAGACCTAGGCCAGGTTCATACAATGATCCTTGGGTTAATTCAGAACTTGTCCTTAGCTTCGAACAAAAATTTCGCTATAACTCAATCCCAGATCCCCACAACTCTCCTGATGGTGTAAGCTTTAAAGCCTTGCGAGGTTTGGCAGGGCTCAGGCTCATCCCGGAGAAGGAGCCCTGCGTTTTCTAGACCGGCAGCTCACAGGACCGAACGAGCTACGACCGCTGAAAGCGACCACACGCAGGCAGCCACCAGCCGAACAGCCGGCCCATTGTGCAGAGACGTTAGGAATCCAGCTCCAGCCGCAGACGCAGCGGAGGCTCCGCCCTGCGCGTGACGCCAGCGTCAGTCCCGGCATGCTCCGCGGCCGCCCGCGGTGGAGCGCCGACGAGAGGAATCTCCCCCGTGAGCGGCCCAGCTCTGTTCAGCTGCTGTCCAGACCTGGCCGGCTACAGGGCCTCCTCCAGTCTTTCTCCTACAGCTCGCCCGCCCGTCCGAGCGCCCCCAGCCCTCCCGTGAGGGCGCCCCGGGACGGAAGGGTCCACCAGCCTGTCGGCGCCCGCAGTTCTCGTGGTCGCCGTCGCCGTCGTTGTTGTGGTAGTCTCCGCCGTCGCCTGGGCCATGGCCAATTACATCCACGTCCCGCCCGGCTCCCCGGAGGTGCCCAAGCTGAACGTAACGGTTCAGGATCAGGAGGAACAGCGCTGCCGGGAAGGGGCCCTGAGGCTCCTGCAACACCTGCGGCCCCACTGGGACCCCCAGGAGGTGACCCTGCAGGTAACGCCCACGCCTCAGCCCTGGTCTCACTTCCCTCCGTGGCCTCGGGGCTTCTTACTACAATCCCTTTATTCCCCGGTGACCTAGGGAACCATATCTTCTTTCAGTCCATTGGGAAGTGACCCTCTATTTCCTCTGTCAAACCTAGGAAGGTCACTCCCCCTTCCTTCACTGTAGCTTATTGAGATTGACCCGAGGGCACATTTTCTCTTTCTGGAAGCAGCTACGAGAGAGCCTGGCGAGATTCCCAGATGATAGTTGCCCCTCCTCCCATTCCTCAGTTCATGATAACTGCAGAATGAACCTTTTCCACTCCCCTTCTTAGGGGTCCTCGACTGCTGGCCCAAGTATCCTCCTTTCCCATCCACAAATAAGGCAGAGATTAATCCTCCTTGATCTTTTTCTTTCTCTTCCCCCGGCTCTGTACTCCCATTGATGTCTCATTCTGCTTTTATCTTCCCGAATCCTCGGATTGGCGAGAATACTCAATTGCAAAGAAATGACCATGACCATGCATTGCTAGATAGGGTTTTTAGGTTGCACCGAACACATTGTTTTATTTGAATTGGTATTGTTAAAGTCGTCTTAGTAAAATTAATGTCTGATGTTAGAATGAGCAGTGGCTTGTATTTCCTTTTCTTGAGCCACTGTATTTGTACATAAGAAACTGAGAGAAAAATCTCTAAGACGTTTAAGAGTTTTCTAATAATTAGGAAGTTATGCTTTCATGTATGTGACATTTTGAATACTAATTTGTTTTTAGCTTTTGCAGTATAGAGTTTCAGGAAACTACCATGAGAACGAACCTCCTTTTCTCTTTTTCCTTTGCAAACAAAGTCAGTAATTTCAAAGGGTAGGATGTTTGAAGTTAGTTTCAAATATGAGCAGTGAGGTGAAAGCATTCATTTTAATTAGCCCCATCATCTCTCTGCCTCATTTTGAGGACTAATTTACTTAGCAGTGTTTATCGATTTCATTCTTTGCTAAGTTTTTTTTGCTAAACTGCCCAGGCACCTATACAGAGATGCATAAAACATGAACAGGCTGAGGGCCCAGAAAAGTTCCTGACACTGGCACTTTCATGAGTGTTAGTTTCAGTTTTTATTGCTTAGAAGAGTTTTGAGCAGATTAAAAAGACCCCTATGTTTTGGAAAGGAAAGTTTTTAGATGAAAAATTTTAAGGGAATAGTAGTTAAATGTCTAGGAAATAGTGAATCCAAAATGATCACGTGTGATTAAAAAAATTGATGTTTCCTTTAATTAAGGAAATGTCTTCCAAGTTGAAACTCAGTACTTGCTTTTTAATTTTTTTTGTAGTTTTTTATGGAGGTTCTAAAATGTAATACAATGATTTTATTTCCTGGCAATCAATTATAATTAAACAGATTACTTATTAATTAAAGACAGTGCAGCTTCCTGGTAGACTCTTCTCTGGCAAATCATTTTTAAGCAGTGATGTTAAAATTTGAAGCTTTGGGCGGCGCCTGTGCCTCAAAGGAGTGGGGCGCGGTTCAAACCCAGCCCTGGCCAAAAACTGCAAAAAAAAAAGAAAGGCCAAAATTGGAAGCGTTGAGGACTGGAATTTTCTCTGATGCACTTGTCTGTAGAATGGTATTAATAGTTACCATGGGTAGAGTTGTATATGCCACGCTGTGGGGTTAGATGATCTGTACTTTTTTAATTATTTAATCACCTAAACAACCCATATTAGGATAGGTACTATTGGTACTATCTCTTTTTTAGGTGAAACTCAGTGAAGTAAAGCCAGGATATAGGTAAAAAAGGACAAAATGTTAGTCACATCAAACTCTTTTTGATTGTGGAAAGTAATTACTTGTGATTGAATCCTCTATGTAGCAACTTGGTTTGGAGACAGAGTCTCACTAGAGAGTGCCTATGGCATCACAGCTCACAGCAACCTCAAACTCTTGGGCTTAAGTGATTCTCTTGCCTCAGCCTCCCAAGTAGCTGGGACTACAGGCGCCTGCCACAACTCTGTTTTTTTTGGTGTAGTTGTCATTTTGATTTTAGCTGGCCGGGGTTGGGTTTGAACCTGCCAGCCTCGGTGTATGTGGCCAGTGCCCTACTGACTGAACTATGTGTACTGCCCGTATGTAGCAACTTTTAACTTAAAGACTTTTAGGCTTATAATCCAAACTTCTAATACACCATTTATAAGTGAAAATAAATCCTACCACTTATTTTGCCCTAAGGATCATTATTAGCTATAAATAAATTCCCTCCAGGTGCAATGAAAGCTTTTGGTTCAGAAGCTGGACATCTACTAAGTTGGATTGATGGTGATTCACTTCTCAATGCAGTGGGTCTGATTCCTCACATCATTATAAACTATTTTTATGATACTTCAGTATTTCTTTAGTAAATCTCAATTGGAATATCTTCTTTTGAGATTTTGTTTTAGTCTGTTAAAATATAAAGATGAAAAGTCATACTTAACATTTCAGAAGGGAAAGTAGCATACAATCACCATGGTATAATGTGATTTTAGAATAGTCAAATATCCGTAATATAGAGTGTTTTTTCTCAAAGATTTTTCTAATATATTTATGTATGCTTTAAATACACTTTAGAAGGTTACTTACATACATACTTTACTGGTGATTAACTCCTGCAAGCTGAACTATTCAGAACATATCAGAAAATCCAGAAACAAGTAAAAAAGACTTTGATACGGCCAAAAATGATAGAGAGCTCAAAACTTATGGGCACTTAGAATAATATATCTCATTTTGGATAGAGTTTCTGTTTTTATAAGATTAAAAGAATAAAGTATGAAAGGAGTGATGAGTTTTTTGGCATATTATCTAGTAGATCTAAAACAACTGTACTATCCACATTGGTTAGTACTTATTTAATAATACATATATTCTGCTATGCCTGTAATCTTAGCACTCTGGGAGGCCTATGCAGGTGGATCACCTGAGCTCAGGAGTTTGAGACCAGCCTGAGCAAAAGTGAGACCCTATTTCTACTGAAACTAGAAAAATTAACTGGGCATTGTGGTGTATGCCTGTAGGCCCAGCTGCTCGAGAGGCTGAGGCAAGAGGATTGGCTTGAGCGCGAGTTTGAGGTTGCTGTGAGCTGCGACGCCATGGCATTCTACTGAAATATTCTATTAAAAATACATAACCTTGGGCAGCGCCTGTGGCTCAACGGAGTAGGGCCCTGGCCCCATATGCCAGAGGTGACGGGTTCAAACCCAGCCCTGGCCAAAAACTGCAAAGAAAAAAAAAAAAGAGTACATAACCTTTTTTATTTTAACATTTATATTTATCATTTTATATTATTGATTTTAGATGAAGAATCAAAAGCCAAATCTATATAGTTGTACTTTCATGTTTTGTCTCCTTCAGTGTTATAATTTAGTAACTTTCCATTTTTAAAAGGATGAGTTTGTTCCTTCAAGCAGTAAAAGTTTTTGAAAAATGTTAGGTAAATTAAACTAATATACTAAGTGCTCCAGAGGATATATGTATCCTCTTGAGTCCTGTAGGTATGTATAAGGGTTTTAAAGTCACTGTAACTTTTAATATCAATGGTTAGGTCCAGTTTTCTACTCTCTATTCCCTGTTTTCAGCATCTTAGAATGATAAAGAGAGTAGGTGTTACTATCTAAGACTAAACTGTGACTAAAAGAGATACTGTTTGATAGGCTCCTATCAAAAATGTGTAATGTTTTATAGGTTCCTATTGAAAATGTGAACTGTTTAATAAGCTTCCATGTATTTTATTATGATGTGACCATGAAGATGAGGCTAAAGAGTGAGTTGATTTTTAGCTTCTGTGTTAACAGCTGTGCGACTTGGACTAAGCAAACTGCTTCACTTCTCTTAGCATAATGTGCTAGAAAGAGGGCAGTTTTGAATGTCGATTCTAGCCATTTGTAATCTTTGGCAAGTTTTTAAATCTCACTATAAAATAGAATTATTACCTGTTTTGGAAAATAGTCATGAGAATTAAATGAAATAAGCTACAGTTGTGCATAGTGTTGGTACTCATTCCTCTACTTCTCTTTCTCCCACCCCTTATTTGTTAATAGAAAAATGGAACTGAAACAATTGTAAGCCCCTAAAATTTGATAATTCTTATTGGTAATTTTTTTTTTTTATTAGGCATAATGCTGATTTTCAGCAGGATTACATTGCACAACTAACTATAGCACAAGGTAGGCAGGGGGGCATGTGGGACGAAGGCTTCACAGAGGTAGAGATACCTGAGATGAGCTTTGAAGGAAAGATGTGATCAGATGGAGTGGGGAAGACTCTTCAGGGCAAAGGAAAACTCACAAAGGCAAGGAAGTTAGACTGTAAGTAATTTGGACAGAATAAAGTTTGTGCAAGAAAAGAAATGGGAATGATTTCAGGGATGGGGTAGGAATTAGATTTGAAAATTTTGTACCTTATTGAAGATTTGGTATTTTATTATCAAGGACATAATGGGAAGCCATTGAGAGTTTTTATGCAGGTGAATTATTTGATGTGTTTTTTTTAAAGAAATGATAGGCTATAATGTAAAGAACCATTCATTGGTTGAGGGAAATGTTTTAAATTGAGGAGTATGTGATCACTTAGGACAGTGATCTCCAACCTTTTTGGCACCAGGGACCAGTTTCATGGAAGACAGTTATTCCCAGGGGTGGGTGGTAGTGGTAGTGATGGGGGTGTGGGGGAGTTGGTAGTGGTGGCCAGAGCTCAGGCAGACATACAGTAATGGGGAGCCGAGCTTTGGGGATCTGCTTTGCTTAGTTGTATACCACTCACCTCCTGCTGTGCCACCAGTTCCTAAGTTTCTTGGAAGACACTTAGGAAGAAGGGTTGGTCTGGAGATCTGAGATCCAGCTCCTCCCAACAGGTTGGCCTGGAAATCTGAGACCTAGCTCTTCCTAACAGGCTGGCCTAGAGGTTGGGAATTATAGACTTAGGACTTTGGTTTTGAAACTGTGGTTAGCACACATTAATAGGATGCAAAATGAGTATAGTGGGTTGATACCACTATAGTTCAAAGAGGTGAGTTAGAATAAGTTATGATTATGACAAGATACATCAAAGAGCCTTGCAAGTGGTAAGATAAGCTTAGTTTTATATAAAAATATATACTTGATGATAAATATATTTCTTTCTGTGTAATGCATAAAAAATCTTTGAGAAAGACAACCTGGGTGGCGCATGTGGCTCAGGGAGTAGGGCGTCAGCCCCATGTGCCGGGGATGGCAGGTTCCAGCCTGGCCCTAGTCAAACTGCAACAATAACTAAGTAAATAATTAAAAAAAAAAAAAGAAAGAAAGACAGCCTATGAGAGACTATTGTGTTAGTCTAGAAAATATGTGTTGGGACTCAAATTAGGGCTGTGGCCTCAAAGATGGAAATAAGGGACAGAGTTGATGTTTCAGAGAGGGATGCTTAAGGTGTTTTTTTTGAGGATTGGGTGACAAAAGGAATAGAAGATCTATACTTATGGAATCAGAAGTTATAGTTCTCTACCAGATTGTCTGTAAATAAATTTTTAATATTCTTTTAAAAATTGTGAAAGACAGCAAACATACAGAAAAGTGCGTGAAACATAAGTTGTTATAAAACATATACCTGTATAATCCCAGTCCAGGGAAAGAATTTCCAGCAACCCAGAGTATCTTTTCCCTTCCTCCTCTTAACCTCTTCCTCCCCCTAGTGGTAATCACAATAGCAGATTCATTTTTTTTCTAATTAAAATAGAATGTTTTGAATTCATCTTTTTTTCAAAAGTATATACTCAGGGAAAACTAAAAAGATACATCATAATTTTAAAACTTTTTTTTTAAGAGATAGGGTTTCACTGTCTTTATTAGGCTGGAGTACAGTGGCATGATCATAGCTCAGTGTAGCTTCAAACTCTTGGACTCAAGTGATCCTCCTACCTCAGTCTCCCCAATAGCTGGACGTGCAGTTACCTGCCACCACACTTGACTAATTTTTTATAGATGTAAGTAAGGGGTGACATAGTGAGTTGGCATTTCATTATGTTACCAGGGTGGCCTTGAACTTATGGCCTTAAGTGATCCTCCCAAACTTTTGGCCTCAGCCTCCCCAAATGCTAGGATTCCAGGCATGAGCTATGGCATCCACCCATAATATTGGAAATTTGAATAGGAAAAAAAATTTCCTATCATTCATTATTCTATTCTATTCTATTCTATTCTATTCTATTCTATTCTATTCTATTCTATTCTACTCTGTTCTATTCTCAACTATTTTATTTTTAATTACCATCTACTTCCCAAACATATTTTACATAGTTTGCAATTCTATGAACAATTTTGTATTTCTTTTCCCCCCAGCCTTTTGTAAACATTTTCCCATTTCCCCAGGCTTGTATAGTATTGACTATAATTTTTGATCTCTCCAAACGTTACAAATGTAATATTTTATGATCATGTTAAACCTGTAATTTAATTATTTATTTTACAATAACATCAGGTTTTAAATTCTGCGAGTATAAGAAAGAAAATTAGAAAGGTTCATATTCTAACTAAATCTGTTAATTTTGTTTTAAAAGTACAAGTAGTATATGCCATTATTAAAATATAGCCCCTGGATATCCTCAGATTGATTTCAGGACCCTCACTGACAGCAAAATCTGAGTATATTAGTCCCTGAAATAAAATGGGGTAGTGTTTGTATTACTTACAATACCTAATACAATGTAAATGCTATGTTAATGGTTGTTATACTGTATTTAAAAATTAGTTTTTTATTGTTATTTTGTTACTTTTTGTTGTTTGATTTTTTTTTCTGAGTATTTTCTATCTGAGATTGGTTGAGTCTGCAAACGCAGAACCTGCAGATATGGAGGGCCAACTGTATTTTAACATGGCGTGAAGTAGCACACTATTGAAATAGAAGGTGAAAAGTGACAGTGGGCATCCATGTTTAGTTCCCAATCTTAGGGAGAACATTGATAATCATTTATTGGTTAGGTATGATATTTGCTGTTGTTAAGTATGCTATTTTTTCTAAGTATTCTTTGGTTACTGTGTCAGATTAAGGAAGTTTCTTTTTATTCTTAGTTTTTGTAAACATTTTTATCATTAATGAGTGTTAAATTTTATCAGTTTTTTTCTGCATCTCAGGATGATCACATGACTTTATTTTCTGTTAGTGGGGTGAATTATTTTGATTTTTTTTTTAAAAATTGAATGTTAAATAACTTTTGCATTCCTGGAGTAAACCTTATTTGATTGTGGTATGTTCTCCTTTTTATATATATATATCATCGTATCAGTTGCTTATAATTTGATTAAGATTTTTGCAACTGTGTTCATGAGGGAGAATTGGCCTGTAATTTTCCTTTTTCGTAATGACCTTGACAAGTTTTGGTATCAAGTTGGGAGTTTCTTTTTTATATTTGGAAGAGTTGTTTTTGATGATATATGTCTAGGTAGTGAAGTACATTTCTTTATTGATAATTTTATCATGTTGTCTTAATGTGTTGAAGAGTTTTGCTTAGAAGTTATCAACTTCATTGATCTCTTCAAAGAACAATTTTTTTTTTTTTGTTTTGTAGAGACAGTTTCACTTTCTTGCCCTTGGTAGAGTACTGTGGCGTCACACAGCTCACAGCAACCTCCAGCTCTTGGGCTTTGGCGATTCTCTTGTCTCAGCCTCCCGAGTAGCTGGGACCACAGATGCTCACCACAACACTCGGCTATCTTTTTGTTGCAGTTTGGCCGGGGCTAGGTTTGAACCCACTACCCTCAGTATATGGGGCCGACGCCCTGCTCACTGAGCCACAGGTGCCACCCCAAAGAACAATTTTTGACTGCTGGGTTTTTCTGTTTCATTAATGGTTTTGTTTTCTTTTAATCCTTTTAGATAGTTATTTTTTTCTTCACATTTAAATAATTTCCTGACTGGTAGATTCCTCACATACGTGTCCCAGTCAGTACTCTTTTGAATACTCAGTGGAACCATTTGCATATCTCTAGTGTTCTCTCTTTGCCTCACTTTCAGTACTCTCTCCTGCATACTCTGTCTTGATGTCCTTTGATTCTCAGTTTATGTCAACTCAGCAAGTCCACATAGCTCTATCCAAGTTCTCCTTCCCTGTGCTAGGGCTTGAGAATTCTTTCAAGGCATTAAGCTGGGACAGTTGTAGAGCTTACTTTTATTTGTTTCCCATCACTTAGGAATTGCTATTTTCTGTTGTCTAAAATCTAGTGTCTTGAAAATTGTTATTTCACTTGGGATTTTTTGGGGAGTTGTTTTAATTAGGAGGGTAAATCTTGTTAATCCTCCTTGGCCAGGAGTAAAAGTGGTACAATAGATGATGTAGATCAGTGATTTTCAACATTTTCTCTAGAGCTAGAACCCTTTGTTCAAATAAAATCTTGTGTCAATATCCAATATGTAAATAGGTGAGAGAAATGAAGGTAGTGTAGTGTGTGTGCATATGTCTGTGTGTGTGTTGGGGAGATAGCAGAGCTTTGCTTGCTGAATTCCTATTCCCACTCCTTCTTGGCTTTACACAGTCCAATATAGGGAGTACAAATAGGCATATAAAGTAGTAAGTAAGTGAGAAAATAAGACTGTTATTAACGAGGAAACAAGCCATCCAGGAGAGGAAATTTACAGTACACACATCAATTATATAATAGTATAATTGAAAACTGATAAAAACAAAAAATGTAATATTATGAATACCTATATTTACATGTGTGTAGGAGGAAATGATATAGAAAAGCTCAGTGTTATAAGAAACCCTTAAATAATATGTAGACTTTACAAAAAAGCAGGTTAAGAATATTTAAAAATAAGGAATTATATAGCAGGAGAGTTGAAAAGTAGATTTTTTGGGGGAGCTGCTGTTATTTATTTCCAAAGGTTTAATGCCAGATGACCGTAAGGTCACCATAGATAGGGAAATTGGGAAATTATACCTAAAGATATCTTTGTTTACTAAATATTCATTACAAAATTTTACAAAATAATTACAGAATATTCTCTGTGTTGGCTACCTCTTTGTAAAATTTTGTAATGAATATTTTGTAAATAAAGGTGCTTTTAGCTACAGTTTCCCCGTTTCCCTACGTTTGGGTAATTTTGGGTCACCTTTGGGACATTCTGTAGTTAACTTTTAAAACTATGTGCCACAATTATTGCATAATAAAAATAAAAATTACACGGCTCGGCGCCTGTGGCTCAGCGGGCTAAGGCGCCAGCCACGTACACCTGAGCTGGTGGGTTCGAATCCAGCCCAGGCCCGCCAAACAACAATGACGGCTGCAACCAAAAAATGGCCGGGCTGTGACAGGTGCCTGTAGTCCCAGCTACTTGGGAGGCAGAGGCAGGAGACTCTCTTGAGCCCAGGAATTGGAGGTTGCTGTGAGCTGCGATGTCACAGCACTCTATCCAGGGTGACAG
Organism: Arctocebus calabarensis; assembly: GCA_963573935.1. Taxonomy (NCBI): domain Eukaryota; kingdom Metazoa; phylum Chordata; class Mammalia; order Primates; family Lorisidae; genus Arctocebus; species Arctocebus calabarensis. The sequence continues at coordinate 6,288 of CAUYON010103007.1, read as the reverse complement.
CTTGAGGCTCTGTCTCAAAATAAATAAATAAATAAATAAAAATTATAGAAAGAAAAGAGCAGATTTTAGCTTTAGAAATGGAAATACAAAATTCTTTCTTTCTTTCTTTCTTTATTTTTTTTTGAGACAGAGCCTCAAGCTGTCACCCTGGATAGAGTGCTGTAGCATCACAGCTCACAGCAACCTCCAACTCCTGGGCTCAAGAGAGTCTCTTGCCTCTCCCTCCCAAGTAGCTGGGACTACAGACACCCGCCACAATGCCCGACCATTTTGTGGTTGCAGCCGTCGTTGTTTGGCGGGCCTGGGCTGGATTCGAACCCGCCAGCTCCGGTGTACGTGGCTGGTGCCTTAGCCCGCTGAGCCACAGGCGTTGAGCCACAAAATTCTTTTTAAATAAACTCAGCTGAGAAAGGAAGGAGGAAGAGATAGCACATAGATAGGACGGGTGGCAACATAATCTTTTTTAGTCTTCACTTGGACTTTTTAATGTACCCACCTCCTTAAAATCCTTCTTCAAGGCTCGGTGCCTGTGGCACAATGGGCTAAGGCACTAACCATGTACACCTGAGCTGGTGGGTTTGAATCCAGCCCGGGCCTGCCAAACAACAACAACAGCTGCAACCACAAAATGGCCCGGCGTTGTGGCGGGTGCCTGTAGTCCCAGCTACTTGGGAGGCGGAGGCAAGAGACTCGTTTGAGCCCAGGAATTGGAGGTTGCTGTGAGCTGTGATGCTACAGCACTCTATCCAGGGTGACAGCTTGAGGCTCTGTCTCAAAAAAAAAAAAAAAATCTGTCTTTAAGTTTTATCATTGATTTGTTTTGGAAGTCACTAACAAATGAATCTTATATACTTGTGCTGTATCATATAGATCAGTGAGTCATTTACTGATGCTTTAATTAGTTATATCATGAAGTTAAAAAATACAATTTTCTTTTGGGCATAGTGAATCACACTTGTAATTGCAGTGACTCAGGAGGCTGAGGTGGGAGGATAACTTGAGGCCAGGAGTTTGAGACCAGCCTGGCAATATATTGAGACCTTGTCTCTAAGAAAATAAGTAAAATTAGCCAGTCATGTGGTACTTGTATGCAGTTCCAGCTTCTCAGGAGGTTCTCTTCAGCCCAGGAGTTCAAAGCTGCAGTGAGCTTGTGATCATGTCATAGCACTGCAGAGTGGGGAATAAGAAGACCCCGTCTTGGCAAAAACAAAACAAAACAAAACATATACATACATTTTCTTTCTTTTTTTTTTTTTTTTTCTTTTTTTTCTGAGACAGATCCTCAAGCTATCACCCTGGATAGAGTACTGTGGCATCACAGCTCACAGCAACTTCTAATTCCTGGGCTCAAGCAAGTCTCCTGCCTCTGCCTCCCAAGTAGCTGGGACTACAGGCACCCGCCACAACGCTGGGCCATTTTTTGGTTGCAGCCGACATTGTTGTTTGGCGGGCCCAGGCTGGATTTGAACCCGCCAGCTCAGGTGTACGTGGCTGGAGCCTTAGCCGCTTGAGTCACAGGAGATGAGCCCACACATTTTCTAACATGCTCAAAGTACAGAGAATGAAAATGAGTATTCATATATGCATTGTCTAGAATCCACATTTGCTTTATTTGTTTTTTTAACCCTTTTGAAATATTTTTAAGCAAATCTAACATCTCAAGTCATTGTCCTTAAAAGAATTCTCAAACCCAGCACAGGGAAGGAGAACTCTGATGGAGCTTTGTAAACTTGCTGAGTTGACATAGACTGAGAATCAGAGGACATCAACACAGAGTATGCAGGAAAGAGTACTGAAAGAGAAAGAGAAGGAGAGAGGAACTCTAGAGATACTTCACTATGTATTTTTTTCAAAGGTTTTTTTTACACAAGCACAACGCTATTGTCACACCAAACAAAATGAGCAATAATTTCTAGGTATCCTTTAATAAGTAGTCCATAAATGCATTCCCCCCCACCAAAAAAAATATTTTTACACTTTTTTGCTTCAGTTAGGATACAAAGTAGATCCATGCATAGGTTATGTTTCTTAAACCTCTTTAAACTAGAGTATCATGCCATTGACCTTTGGTGGGTCATTTATATAGACAGACTTACATTTTATATATATATACTTTTGTGCTTCTTTGTGATATATATATTTTTTTTTATTAAATCACAGCTGCGTACATTAGTGCAATCAAGGGATACAATGTGCTGGTTTCATATACAATCTGAAATGTTTTCATCAAACTGTTTAACATAGCCTTCATGGCCTTTGCAATATTTCTTGAACCCCTGTATTTTCTTTCTTTTCTTTTTCTTTTTTATTGAGACAGTCTCACTTTGTCACCATTGATAGAGTACTGTGGCATCACAGGTCACAGCAAACTCTTAACTCTTGGGCTCAAGCCAGCCTCTTGCCTCAATCTCTTGAGTAGCTGAGATTGCAGGTGCCCACCACAATGCCCAGCTATTTTTAGAGGCGGGGTCTGTCTTTGGCTTAGGCTGCTCTGATTTTATGAGCTCAAATAATCCACCCATCTTGGCCTCCCAGAATGTTGGGATTACAGGCGTAAGCCACCGTGCCTGGTCAAACCCCTATATTTTCTGAAAAATAGAGCTAGAAGGCTGATTTGACTCCAAGTCATTATTTCATATCAGAAAGAATATTTGATTGTTCAATGAGTTCATGAGGTGACAGATAACTAGATGATTCCTACCATTATAAAATTTCCCCCCGGTCTTTCATCTAATGTTTTTATTCATTGAAGATTGTTGCCAAAGTAGTTGTTTTACTAGGGATTATGAAATACCGATTTTCTAGTTCTGTTGTTTGATCCACATTTGTCAGTTGGAATTCTTTGTTAGATAATTTTTTTGTCATTAATTAGGGCTTTTTAGATCTTATGAAATATAGTTTATAGAAAATAGGATAAATGCTTAGTTGTATTTTAATTGCCAATTTTCAGAGTAGAGTGACTCCTTATTAATATTAAGCAATGAAAAAAATTTTAAAGAGGGCTTGGATTGTTGGAATTTGCCTAAGGATAAGTTTGAGTTCTATTTTTTGTATGTGTGTTTTAAAAATCTTTTTTTAAATTCTATTTTTAAGCAATATATATGTTTTTTAAATTCATGTGATGAGGTAAAGCAGAAAACAAATTTAGAATCTGTTATTTAAATCTAGTATTTGAAAGCTGTTAATATTTAAAGATGAGAAGTGATTAGGAGTTAAATTCACTAATTTCTATGCATTTTAGTGGTTAAAGTTTAACAGAATATTATTAGAACCAATTAGTCATTAAAAAACCTAACACACATACTGGGTAGTACTGACTTGAGGATGTCGAATGGCATTTCTGACTAAATTGAAGGCTTTTTACTTTTTTAGGTGTGAAAAGAGCATTTGCTCAGTAAGGATGATATTCAATATTTAACTATTTGGATGTAAGCTACTTTTAGAGAAAGACTGTTTTTAAATATTGTTTTAGCATGAGTTTTGTCTTTTCAGTTCTATGGTTTTATCATGAATTATTTTGCTATTTGGTGTTAAAAATTTTTAAATTTTATCTATTTATTCATTCATACATTCATTCATTGAGATAGGGTCTCGCTTTGTTGCTCAGTCTGCAGTGCCCTGGTGTCGTCATAGTTCACTGCAACCTCAAATTCCTGCTCTCAGGCAATCCTCCTGCCTTAGCCGCCTGAGCAGTTGGGACTATAGTAGCATGCCACCTATTGCACCTGGCTAATTTTCCTATTTTTCTTTTTTTGCCTTGGCCTCTCAAGACCTAGGACTAGGATTATAGGCACAAGCCACCGTACTTGTCCGTAAAATTTAAATATGTGTTTAAATATATAGAGCATTTTCAGTTCTAAGCAATGTTCTAATTGACTTTATGTATAATGTTATGCATAATTAATAAGAATGCTACAAAGTTGGTTGCAATGTACTGATTTTAAGTGTGAGAAGATTGAGGCACATCGAGGTTTAATGACTTGCCTAAAGTTACTCAGTTTGTAGGATCAGAGCTGGGAATCAAACTCAAGTGGTCTGGCTCTGTAGCTCATCCTCTAAACTCTACTATCTGAAATACTGGACACATGGCGGCATAAACCCCCTTAAAAGGAGTGTCACAGATTTTGTATTTTTTCCTGCCTTTACTGAGGTATAATTTTATATTTTTAATATTTACTTAGTATAGTATACATCTAGAATGTCTAATAGGTTTTGTTTTTTTGGGGGGGGCAGAGTTTTACTTACTAACCCTCAGTAGAGTGCTGTTGTGTCACAGCTCACAGCAACCTCCAACTTCTTGGGCTTAGGTAATTCTCTTGCCTCAGCCTCCTGAGTAGCTGGGACTACAGGCGCCCACCACAATGCCCGGCAATTTTTTTGTTGCAGCTTGGCCGGGGCTGGGTTAGAACCCACCACCCTTGGCGTATGGGGCCCGTGCCCTACTCACTGAGCCACAGGCACTGCCCTACTGTCTAATAGGTTTTAATAGTGTGTTTGGCTGGTTCAGCACATTGAATGACTTGTGGTATATGTATGAGGTGGGAATCCATTCTAGGGTAAGAGGCATGATCCACACATCTTTAAACTGAAGTCATTGTTTTCTAGGAGCTGAACAAGTTTCACTGCAGCAAAGGAGAGCTACATGGGGAGTGGTGGGGATTTGTGTGGTGATGTGGGAAGGGGTCCAGGGTATTCCTCTGGATTGGATGCTGTCAGGAAGGAAGTGGGACAAGTCTGTGACTTGTATCTTAATCTTACCTAGAAAGCGGAAGGAATGAAGTAGGGTCAAAGCTGTGGCTAGAAAAGCAGCAGCCGTCACTCATTAGCCAAGATAGGGACTATTTGGGGATGTTTGATAATTTTGTGGTTTGTACAAAGTTCATATTTTTTCTACATTTAGACATGATTACAGAGTGATTTTGTTTTTGTCCTGAGATCTTTCCAGGTTACACAGTGGCCTCATCTGTTGTTGAATGTTGATGTTCGTGAAATATTTTATGTTCAGCTTCAGCCTATGCTGAGGGTCTAGCCATTGAGTGCCAGGTCAGTGCCTAGCTGTTGGGCTGTATTTCTCCTTATCACTAATTTTTTCACAAGTAAGCAAGGTTCATTGCAGGAAAACAAACAAGTGAGGAAAAATACGTAAGCCAGAAAAGAAAGTTTAAACTACTTACGGAGAAATAAGAAAATAAACAAAATTTAAACTACTCAGTACTGTATTGAATATTTTGATAGACATTTTAATAATTATTTATATATAACATTTTTTAATAAATGTGGAGTTACAGTATGCATATATTTATTTTTTGTATCTTACAGATTTTTTTTTTGAGACAGAGTCTCACTTTGTTGCCCCCAGTAGAGTACTCTGGTGTCATAGCTCACAGCAACCCCTAACTCTTGGGCTCAAGTGATTCTCTTGCCTCAGTCTCCCAAGTAGTTGGGACTACAGGCGCCTGCCACAATGCCTGGCTATATTTAGAGATGGGATCTTACTCTAGCTCAGGTTGGTTTCGAACTCATGAGCTTAGGCAATCCACCCACCTCAGCCTTCCAAAGTTCAGGGATTACAGGCGTGAGCCACTCCCAGATTTATTTTGATTATTATTTCATTTCCAAGTGTGGGATAGTCGCGCAATACAGAAAGTTAGGGTCAAAGTCGTTGGAGTTGTGACTTTGTGTCATCTTTATAAACTTTTATATAGTGGTCAGTAATCTACAATCAGTAGTCTTAAACCTGTTGTTAGCCCTTTAAGTGCATATGTTGTTATATGTTTGTTTTATAAGCACACATAAATGTACCATTATAGTATGTTCAATTAAGGATTTAATTTTATTTTTATGGGCAAGAATGAGAGAATACAGTTTTTATAAGCTATATAAAGAAGACATTAATATTGGTAACAATATGTATCTAGGGTTTAAGTATTAAGTACCTGCTATTTTGCTGTGAAGATAAAGAAAATGAAGATGATGATTTCTGGAATTTGAGGAGTCCAAAGTGTCATTCTTTATAAGCATTATAAGTAGTTTCTCAGTCTTTATTATAGTAATTGAGTATTTCATCTATATATGACATCCAAAGTTTTGGAAGATCATTTTTGAGTTGCTATGGTATTGTAATAAGAAATAACATGCTTTTTTCTTTTTTTTTTGAGACAGAGCCTCAAGCTATCACCCTGGATAGAGTGCCATGGCATCACAGCTCATAGCAACCTCCAATTCCTGGGCTCAAGCGAGTCTCTTGCCTCTGCCTCCCAAGTAGCTGGGACTACAGGCGCCCGCCAC
>CAUYON010103003.1:0-24564 GCA_963573935.1 Arctocebus calabarensis | reverse complement strand
GGTGGCGCCCAGGTGGCAGAGTACCTAGGAACTCAAGGCCTGAACCTGGGGCCAGACCCCCTGCTCTCCCGGCCATGGTCAATGACCCACCAGTACCTGCCTTACTGTGGGCCCAGGAGGTGGGCCAAATCTTGGCAGGCCACGCCCGCAGGCTGCTGCTACAGTTTGGGGTGCTCTTCTGCACCATCCTCCTCCTGCTTTGGGTGTCTGTCTTCCTCTATGGCTCCTTCTACTATTCCTACATGCCGACAGTCAGCCACCTCAGCCCGGTGCATTTTTATTACAGGACTGATCGTGATTCCTCCACCACCTCACTCTGCTCTTTCCCTGTTGCGAATGTCTCATTGGCTAAGGGTGGACGTGATCGGGTTCTGATGTATGGACAGATATATCGCATTACATTAGAGCTGGACTGCCAGAGTCCCCTGTGAATCAAGATTTGGGCATGTTCTTGGTCACCGTTTCATGCTACACCCGAGGCGGCCGAATCATCTCTACTTCTTCACGCTCGGTGATGCTGCATTACCGTTCAAATCTCCTCCAGATGCTTGACACACTGGTTTTCTCTAGCCTCTTGCTGTTTGGCTTTGCAGAACAGAAGCAGCTCCTGGAGGCGGAGCTCTATGCAGACTATAGAGAGAACTCGTATGTGCCAACTACCGGAGCGATTATTGAGATACACAGCAAGCGCATCCAGATGTACGGAGCCTACCTTCGCATCCATGCTCACTTCACTGGGCTCAGATACCTGCTGTACAACTTTCCAATGACCTGCGCCTTCATAGGTGTCGCCAGCAACTTCACCTTCCTCAGTGTCATCGTGCTCTTCAGCTACATGCAGTGGGGGGGGGGGGGCATCTGGCCCCGACGTCGCTTCTCTTTGCAGGTTAACATCCGAAAAAGAGACAGTTCCCGAAAGGAAGGCCAGGGAAGGATCTCTACCCATCAGCCAGGGTCTGAAGGCCAGGAAGAATCAACCCAGCAATCAGATGTTACAGAGGACGGTGAGAACCCTGAAGACCCCTCAGGGACAGAGGGTCAGCTGTCTGAGGAGGAGAAACCAGATCAGCAGCCTCTGAATGGGGAGGAAGAGCTAGAGCCTGAGTCCAGTGATGGTTCAGGCTCCTGGGAAGATGCAGCTCTGCGGACCGAGGCCAACCTGCCTGCTCCTGCTCCTGCCTCTGCCCCTGCCCTTGCCCCGGAGACCCTGGGCAGCTCTGAACCCTCTGTGGGTGCTGTCAGACAGCGCCCCACCTGCTCTAGTTCTTGAAGAAAAGGGCAGATTCCTCACATTCCAGCACTTTCTTACCTGACCCCTTTCACCTTGTTTTCCCTTCAATAAAGTATTTTCGAGCCAAAAAAAAAAGAAAAGAAAAGAAAATGCCATGAAGGCTATCTCTAACAGTACAATCAAAATATTTCTAATTGTATATGAAACACATTCTGCCCTATGATTGCACCAATGTACACAATTATGATTTAATAAAATTATTTAAAAAAAAGAGTAACTTTACAAAGGGGAATACATATGAATGGAAGAAAAATGTCTTTTTTGAGTGTGGCAGTTGATAACAAACCACTTCCCTGCACACTGATTGCATACCATTCCTACACATTCAGTAAAAATTAGTACCTCCACTTTTAAAATGAGAACATTGATAAAAAAAAATTACCCAGACTATAAGAGCCAGTATAAAGAATTCATAATAAAGCATACACAGGGCAGAACAAGGGTTAAAATTCTGACCGTAAGAGGGGGCATGGAATGTGAGACATAAAGTACCAGCTGTGAAGCCCATCTTCTAAGTGACTTAATGAGAGCATTCAAACTTTTAATCTCACTTTCTCATTTCTCAAGTTAAATTGATACTATACTTCAAAATAAATTAACATTTGTATCTTATTAACATCATCTACTAATTTAAAACCATTATGGGAGAACAGTGACTATAACTATAGCTGAGAAAAATGGGTTGTTATCTTCAAACAAAAAGCTGTCAATACATTTATTAATCCACTTACCATTCATTTGTTTAACAAGCATTTAATGAGCATGTATTTTATTTTTAGATGATGTGTTTAATACTGAGCATACATTGGTGAGGAAGATAGTCACCGACCCTTCCTTTAAGGAGCTTACATCTATTAATAATAGATCCATTAAAACAGCCTATATGGAGAACCCATGAGATGCAACTGCTAAACATACATTTAAAAACTAGGTAAATAGAAATACATATGATTCAATGACTGCCTATAAGGAAAAGGTGCATGAATAAAGAATTATAATATGGTACAACATATATAAATATACTAGTTATAATGATGACATAAAGTTAAAGGTGATCGACTCTTTTCATAGTAGGGAAATCAAAGGAAATATTTTATTTTTATGTTTTTTTTAGAATGAATGGGAGGATATTAGGTGAAAATGGTAATGAAAGGCATTCCTTTCAAGCATAGTAGTAGGTAGTATAATTGTACACGAGGCTAAATAAAGAATAAGGCCAGAGCAAAATCAGCCGATTTCACATACTTTCATCTCTTGGGTGTATGGGGAGGGTGTACTCACACTATATTATGAAGGGTAAAGAACAATAAGAGTGAAAACATAAATGGAAACCAAATCATAAAGAGATTTAAATGCCACACAAAAGAAATTTACTTCATTTCATAGGAAACTGGAAATAATTGAAGACTTGGAAACAAAATAGTGAAATGTACCGACAAGTGGACAATAGAGTAATGAGGACCGGAAACCAGGAAATAATTGGAGTAGTCGAGGTGAAATAATTAAACACCTGAACCAAGGCAGTGGCAGTTAAAATAAAACCTTTTGCTGATAGAGTCATTCACAAACAGAATTCAGCTTAACTTCTTTTTGTATGACTTTCAGAATCAGAGCGTATATGCAACTTATCCAAAGCCCCACACTGATCCAAGCCTAGAGCTTGGATCCTCCCCTGTTTTCATCCAGCCCACTTGCCACATCACACAAATGCCTCCCTTACATCTTCATCCTCTTTCACATAATGAGAGAATTGTCAGGCACCCGGAGTTTCCATAGCATCCTTCTCTGGGTCTCACAGACTCCCACTCAAGCCTGATGACTTGCTGATCACTTCATCAAGTAAAAACAGCTTAGATGAAGAATTAAAGGATGCTCATGAAGCTGAAAGCTGCTTCTTATTTCCCAGTTCATTCAGTCTTAGAAGAAACTTCAGCTACTGAGTTCTGCTCTATAAAGCTGGCCTGTATCCAGCCAATCATGTAATGTCACAACAGTTTAGCCCCATCTAGATCAAGGCCTGCAGAGGAATGTTCCCTGAGGGCATTAACAGCATAGAGAGACTCTGTTCTCCTAAGAGGCATGTGGTGTAACTTTGACCCTCTTGTGAGTTAAGAAGTCTACCTTCCTTCATAACAACTCACATCAACCTTAGAAAACAACCTACTTTGAATAATATTCAAAGTTATTGCTTGGGGGTCATAATCTGCTCCAAACCTTAGACCCTTCTTCTAAATTTCATTTTATCCTCACTGAGCAGAATTGTAATATCTCAATTCCTCCATATTGGTATCACTAGAGTTAAAAACATTAATTTGCACTGAGCAGAGTTGCTAACAAGAGAATTACTCAAACTGCACCCTAGAGATTCAATTGCTCTATCTATCTGCTGAGTTTAAGAGCACTCCTTCACTTCAAGTTACTATGAGAATAGATTGGTGTTTCCAAATTCCTAATAGTGATCTTTCGATCTTCAGAAAATTTGTAGGAATATTCAGAATCATAATTTTTTTCTATATTTTTCACAACACTTTCTTTATGCAATAGTAGTGAGTGGCCATAATACTAAATATAAATCATTTTGCTGTGATAGGTTTATATTAAAAGTTTCAAAACTTCTGTTAAAAACAGATATAATAATAATTGAATGTTTTATAGTGATTTAAAACATGTCTGACAAGCTAATTTCCTTTACCTCTTTTAAAACACTTTCACATTTTTTATATTCTTTACTTGATATTGTGAATATAAATTACTTCATTAGAAAAAAGTATTAAGTATAATATTATTTAAAAGAACTATAACCTGTAGCATATACTGAAATGCTGGAAAATTCCAGATACCATTAATGAAGTATTTGAACAAAGTAATAGTCTCATTTCCTGGTAAAGTTAAAGGGACTATACAGAATTAAATGCCAAAATTTACCACTTAGACTTATTTTGTTTTCAAAACCTGTTTATTTTTGCAGCATCCATCATAAGACCTATATAAAGCATAGTATGTACATGAAGCTATTAATTTTTATTTGCAAGAATGACGCACCAGTAGCTAAAGACAGAACCACATACACACATTTACAACCTGGCAAATCTATAAATAAGCAAGACTGACTCATTAGAATCTTGACCACTTCTCTCCTCTCTTTCCCATCCCTGTTCCAGGAAATCTCAGCTTTATTCTTGGACTCCGCATATCAGCATTGCTTGCATTTCAATTTGAAGTTGTTCCAGTAATGTTATATGTTGATTGTTTATCTTATAGAAGTATAATTATTTTTCTGATTTCTGAACTGATGTTTCTCAGGATTCAGAAAGAATTATAGTTCTCCAAAGAAATACCAGGAAGAAATTTCTGCATGGCAACACTCAAACCAACCTCTTCTAAGCAGCCTGAAGTCACAGTAGGCACCAGCCATCACAGCAGCCAATCCTGGACTTTGGGAACGCAGAAAGTGAGTTGACATCTGCATCGCCTGCACGTTCAGAAGTCTGATCTTTCATTCATAAAACAAACTTAATTTCAATTAAAAATGCTTTTATTTCAAGTATATCTTAACCAAATGACGAGAGAAGCAATCGCATTTTAAAATTTTATTCATTGTTTATTGTTTATGTTGCAATCAAGGAATCAACAGATATTCATGATACTTTCTGGCCCTGAGGTATGGAAGGATTAAATAAATTTAGCAAGTTAAGTACTAAATCAGTCTCACCATTACAAATGCGAATTGTATTTCCCAGCATCTCAGAGAAATTTTCATAACCTTCCACGGAACAGGTGAATCCATAGATAAAGAATAATTATCAAAGGCCTCCCATTGCTCTAAAGAAGAGACTGTAACCTTTTTAAATGTATAAAACCTGCACAGGCTCTGTATTCCCACTGATTGCGTGTTCGTCATTGTTTATATGAGTCTTGTGCTCTTCTTGTAAATTTTACATGGAAGCCGTAGAAAAGAAATATCACCTGAGGACACAGTACAGGCCTCTGACATAGCATTGTGACACCTGGTTCATGGAGAAAAGGGGACGTGTCCATCAGGATCTTTGCTCTCTGATTAATGAGGAGGCATTCATTACCACTCAGGAACAGACAGCACCTGCACATACTGAGAACTTAATTTATTAGTCTAAGGGGCAGAGGTTAAGGAACATCAAAGAGAGAAGGAAAGGAAGCAAAGGAAAGACAAGACATCTCTTAGCTGGAGCAGCACAGAGCTGTGAAGCTGCAGATACAGCAGGTTTAACAATGGCAGTCATGACTCCCAGAGTTAAGCCCATACTTTAAGTGAGTATAAAACCCTTTCAATAATTAAATAAAAGATTATAAAAGCTGACAATTTCGCAGACTGTACTATTTTAAATGTACTCCTGCCTCTACCATTTGCCTAAAACTGATTAAATTCTGCTCGAAGATCAAGAGGGAAAACAGAATCGGCTCTTAAAAATCGAATTGTTGGGCAGCGCCTGTGGCTCAAAGGAGTAGGGACCGGCCCCATATGCTGGAGGTGGCAGGTTCAAACCCAGCCCCGGCCCAAAACAGCATAAATAAATAAATAAAATAGAATTGCTTAAGAGTATTTACAACCTCTTGCCTAAATTGCTAATATCTCAGTAGCTGTGTCAATGGGAGCACATTCATTATCATTTGCTTTTAAGCACCATCATTCTTTGGGTTTGGATGAAAACTAGGGCTGTCTGGAAGCCAGAGACCCAGCATAAGGTAGCAGTAGAGCTGACTTCTGCTTCTGTCACCTCTCTGCCTGGTTACAGCAACTCCCCAAGAGGGCTGGGACCTTTGCCATCACTCCTTCCAAAAGCATGTTATTTCAGACAGTTCAAAATTCGGTTACTCAGAATTCCTTATTTTGAAAGAAATAAACGCATATCCTCCGAGGATTGTGAGGCAAGCTATCACATCAACCGTGGAGTTTATTATGGCTGGCACAAATAGTAGTGTCATGTCACTTTAAAATATCATGGCTTCCTGGAGAACTGGCTAGCTGGTCACTAGACCTGTTTTTTCTTCTTCCTCTGAATACTGTATTTCTCATCCTTGCTTACAATTGGTTGTGGTCTTTTAGCTAAGTCTTTATCTAGCCTATTTCTTTTGAGTGGAAGTGCCTGACCCACAAAAGCCTCCCAAACAAGATCCTGTGTGCTCTTTCCCTTTCCACCAGCCTCATAGGGGGAGCTCAGCTGAGCGCAGGTATCATGCTTAAGAAGACAAATCCACAAGGTGAAAAAAGTCTGGCCGCTTGAATCACCACTTAGAGAAAAGCCACCCACCAGTCGAAAACATCTATTTTGGATTTTAAGTGACCAGACTATAAATTTATATTGTATTTGCACCATTACACAACTGTCGCTGTTGTTATTAATTTAGCTAATGCCATCTAAATTATTACAATAGTTATAGTCACACAAAGTCCTGTTTTATCACAATTCTTCAGAAACCTTGTGCCATCTGAAAAGCCAAAGTGAATTTTCACGAAAAAAGTGGTATGACACTCACACATAATCAAGAAATCAGTTTGAATAATTAATTTTGAAAAATATTACTAATTAAGGCCCATCACTGTGTTCCCAGGATCCGTTCTGCCTTATTTCTCTAATTATAAGTCTCAGAAGGTTTTGTCGATTTCTTTTATCTTATACAGTGTATTAAGAATAGTGGGAACCCAGATGATAGCCGATTGAAATCATGAGTATTACTGATTCTGAGCTTTATTTTTTCATCAGATTTGGCTTTAATGCTTCCAGAAAGGTAAAAAGAGTACAGTGACATCAGAAGGCAATTTAGTTAAAAAATAGCAGAGTCTGCATAGTTATTGCCTCAATAACACATAACACAAACAAAACCAAAACTTTTGTTTTAAAGGCAGATAGTATATAAATAGTAAGATTTTTTAAAAGTGTCATCAAGACCACAAAGATTGTCTTGCAATATTAAAGAAGCTCACATGTTTACATGAAAAGTGTGCAGTTTTAAAGTGATCATCCCCAAATCCCAAGAAGCAGAGTATAATTGATTCTTCTCTATTATTTATTCTGTCATTTACTTTTCCTCATTAAGGGTTTTGTTTTGGAAGTTAGAGAGAGAAATGCTATCTATGGAAACTGCTTTTCTCTTCCCAAAAGAATATCTGTAAGTCACATATGTTATAATACATTTGCATTCTTAAACAAATAGAACTCAAACAAACAATTTTAAAATGATTATTTATGCCCGAAGAAGCTGTGTTACCCTGAAGTGCCATCAAAAGGTCAAGCATTGCCTCAAACTCTGCTGTGTACACCCTGACCTGGAAGTACCATTGATAATGACCCCTCAGCTGCAGGACTTGAAGACTTAATCATTTGACATACAAGCAGCCCGGGGCATTCATCGCTGGCATTTTCCTTTGTGAGATGTACACAAACAATATGCATTTTAAACAATTCAAACCACCAGCGCCTAAAATAGACCTGGCTCAGCGCTCGTCCTCAGGAGCAGCTTCTCGCCCGCCATCTCAGCTCTCACTCGGAGGCACATGCCGGGGAATGTGGAGCTGGCTGAGGCAGCTGGAACGAGAAGCTGCACGTACTATTGGCATTTCCCCCACACTTCAAGGCACGCTTGTCATCTGGATCATCGGAAACTTAATTATAGGGCGATGTAGCTCCAGCCCCTTTGGGAGGAAATTTTAGGCATCATTCAGAGACAGCAAACTCTTTGCTGAGAAAACTTTACCCCCTCTTTCTCTAAGTTAAACCCAAAGCAAAGGCATTTGCATAAAATATCTCGATTGCTGTGTTCCCTTAAATTGTGCCAATATGTTTTTGTGAAAAGACTCACAGATTATCAGAAATTTCCACTCTCATTGAGAATCACCCAAGGCCTTGGGAGAAAGCTTAATACTGATATAACTGAGGTGTGGCAAAGCTGTGGATCTAATTTCTATGTTTTCTAATGCTAAGAGTGATAATTTAGGGTGGCAGAAATGAATACCCTTCAGAAGAAAGAATCCTAAAAACTAATGAAAAGGAGTCCCAGCTTGTCAGTTGGAAATCTATGCTCTAAAAGAAAGGGGTCATTTATCTTTGAAATGAAAGGAAATTAAGACGATCAGAGAATTCCTTTTTGTATCCAGACCTACCAAGGTAACTAGCTATCACTTTTAGAGAGAATTGGTGAGAAATCTCACCCCTTCATGTAAAATCTTCAACAGAGTCGCATGTGGCCTGTGGTGCCATTCTTTCACACATCACGTGAAAAGCGTTTTCGTTTTGTATGGCATGCAGAAATCCCAGAACTCAGGCCTAGCTACTGCATCAAAATGAAATACCATGAATCAGCATCAGCTATTAGGACATTTGGAGGGAAATTGCTGTCATAGGTATGAATTCAATCATTTATTCATTCAACAAACATTTACAGAGATAAGTGCTATGTTTGGTATAAAGATGGCTTTGGGGAAAAAGAGCCAGCCAAATGGCAAAGGCAGTGCCAGAAAAGGCAGTGCTGTATGGTACTGTGAAAAGTTTCACCCTGGGGTTATTGGTCACAGGCATTTGATTCTTTTTCCTATTTGATATTTCTCATAATTTATTTTGTCCATTGAAGGGTTTAATCTTAATAAAAAGGGAAAGACAAACAACAAAACACACAAAAATCTTAGCACCATGAAATGTGATGTCTCTCTTATTTTTTCTGTTGCTTGGCACCAAGAAAATAAAACCTTATTCTTACCATGTGTTGTGTTTTAATAAACTGTACATTAGTTTCATTTAACTGCTGCACCCCCTGGCTATCCACTTTTCCGTATATTAGTTTTAAATACACATCGCTTGCAATAACACTGGAGCTGAAGCCGTGCCTCAAGTTAAGAAATGGTTAGGATTGCTTTACATTAGCAGTCCCATTGAAAACATTTATTCAATCAAAGGGAAAAATAAATGTGGTCCCTCAGCTTTGTCAAGCATAAACTGTTATTGATCCCTTAAATGAAATTTGTTCATGCTGATCGATCAAACACATTATCTTTTTTCCAGTCTATTACCAGCAATTGGAAACTCTCAAGCGTCAATAGTTGTTTGACTACATACAGCTGTAAATTTGGACAATAGCTCTCAAACCTAAATTATTTCTCCCTGTCCATCTCTCCCCCAAATGATGTTGACATTGAGATGATTTTTCTCTGAGCCAACAGTAAAAAATAGATAGAATAATAATAATTGAGTACACACTGGCAATAATCGGTGTCCCTACCTTTAAGCTTCTTGGCAATAGGGAACAGTCATAACTAAGCAACATGGCTTTAGTGACAGCAGACCCATAAGCCTCTTCTGCTCGTACACTAGAGGCCATGTCAACTTCTTTATATATTGCTAATACACTAAATCATCCATTATTGAATTTTCTTGTTTACAACTTCTGCTGGCCTTGGACGGCATCCAATTTATTATAATACTCAAAATGGACAAAGCTTACATAACAAACTACCCAATAGGAAATAACATGACTTTCTCTATGAAGCAAACAATTTTTATATGGAAGATGGACTTCAGGAAAACTGATAGCTCGGCAAGGTCTTTCTTTTTTTTTTTCTCTGAGACAGAGTCTGACTTCTCCCTGGGTTGAGTAGTGTGACATCATAGCTCAAGCAACCTCAGACTACTCAGTTCAAGTGAGCCTCTTGCCTCAGCCTCCCAATAGCAGGAACCGCAAGTACCTGCCACAATGCCACCGCAGGTGCCTGCCACAACGGCAGTAATTTTCCTATTTTTAATAGAGACAGGGTCTCAGTCTTGCTCAGGCTGGTCTTGAATTTGTGAGTTCAAGCAATCCACTCACCTCGGCCTTCCAGAGTGCTAAGATTACAGGTGTGAGCCACCGTGCCTGGCCCTCTGCAAGTTCTTATAAAGCAAGCCTGACCCGATAAAGATAGTGGATTCCATTCCTTCATTTATTTATTCAACAAACTTGCTAGCCTTTTGTGTATTTATTATAGTCTCATATTTCTGCCTTACTGCAAAATGTCCTATTATATCACAAGATTCATTGCATTACAAGTCAAATTGTAGTTCCCATATACACAGTGAAGCACAGTATGGTAATTTAATTACATGATGTTATACTTGCCCCAATCCAAGCACTTATATAAGGTTCTCTAATCATAGCCACGTAAATCTGACAAGTTTTAAAAAAATTCTAAAGAGTAAAGTTTTGTGTTCCTACTCAAATCAAGCAAATCCCAGAATATATCTAAATAGTCCGACTAAAAATGTAGAATCATTGCATAAAACCAAGGAAACATAAGCATTTGTTTGAAATAATATGATCTATATTTCAGTACATAGGGAGAATTCTACCGTCTTAGTATATCTCTCATAATAAAGTCTTTATATTTTATGATAAAGTATTAATAATAAAAATTCCCCCAAGGAATAGATAGATGCACTGTTGGTTCAAATAGTGTTTTTCTTTTTCTTAGTTCACAATTTTACCATGCACCAAAGCAAATCTTCCACTTCTGCATTTGACAATAAAATCAGTTTCTCACTATTAGTTTCAATTAAGTCATTCTATAGAACTCAAAGTATGTCTTCAAAATGAACTTAATTTAAGATTGACTGTATTTTTTAAAGTAACTTTCACCTCTTAATAGCCATCATTAGGGACTGAATTCCTACTGCTGTCAATATCATATATGTTTGCCTTCTGTCTTGCTGATAGGTAATAATTTTCCAAGCAAGCTTAGGGAGTAGAGCCTCTTTATTAAGACCAACAGGAGAGGGGATCTTGGGTTTTTAAAAATTACTTCGGAAATTATTACTGACAGGTCTGTCTTGAATTCCTACACAAAAGGAACAGTGCGAGGTTAACATGCCTTGTCACCACAGTGAGCTGGTGGCTTGTCTGCCTTGCATTTCTCTACTATAAAAAGTACTTCTTAGCAGATACCTTTCTGATACAGGATAAAGTTCCGATTATCTTATGAAAGCAGGAAAAACAAAGCCGAAAAGGAGAAAAAAAATGAAAAGCATCAACATATAAAAGCAGACTACAAAATTTGCTAATTATAGATCTTAAGGATCCAGATATAAATATGATGAACCGCAAGAAATGGATGACAAGGTTAACATTAGAAAGATATCACTGTAAAAGAAAGGTACTATTGAGTGGCAAAATCAGAAAAGGGCAATCTGAACCAGGTGAGAAATACACACTGAGACTAGAAATAACTATTTAATACCAGCATTAAAAGGCGGTATTCTTCTTCCACTACCTCAATTCATCTTCATGAATTTCTGCTCTATTTTCCATCTTAGATAACCTCCAGTGGTAGATCAGATATGATTGCTGAGCGAGGTCTTTAGGACAAAGAGCGAAGTCCAGTCTAACTATCTGTCAGAATCCCCAAGTCATTGATTTTGTTCACACCCCAATGCATTCACAGAAAAATAAACCTCACACAGACTCTCTGAAGTAAGGCAGCAGCCAAGAAATATTTTGGAATTAATTCTCATAACATAATGAATGACACAAAAGTGGATGGTTTCTGCAAATTATCACAGAAGTGATTGATTTGAGGTACAGTTTGATTTTAGAAATGGTACTCTACACAATACAATAGGAATAGGGTATTTTAAAATTAATATTAATAAACAGTACTGAGCATTTCTATAATGTTAAGAAATATTCATTTCAGAAAGTCAAAGGTAACTCTCATTTTCTCCTCACAGGAGAATCAATACGATTGAAAGAAAATCCAAATTACTTGGAGTTGATTTTCATCCTGCATTACCAAAGGATATGTAAGAAAAAATCTTGATTTCTTAATTTATTCAATTTTCTTCTCCCTATATACTTAATAAGACCATTTGATTCAGGCTTATGGTCATATAGATGGGAATCCTTACAAACAACAACCAAGGAAATACACATATTCAAAAGGTCAACGCTGTGAACAAGCTTTTAGTTCACTCTACTATCGGGAAATTCTAGGCATTTATTATTCACAAAAACCTTAGGTTGAGCAATAAACTATTTTAATTTGGCCCATAATTATTCAGATCTTAATTAGTAATAATTTTCTATTAATTGTATATAGGAAGCTGCTATTCAGCCTTGATTTACTATCTCTAAATAGTTTTGGCAGAGATACAAAAGAATATATGTCATATGAATATCTAAGCCAAAGGCAGTTAACTCAGAGTGCAGAACTGGATTCCCACTGATGTAGGAAGCTGCTTTCATTTTTGTAGAAGTAATATGCTGCTTCCTTTGAAATTGATGAAAAATTTGTATAAATAAATATCACAATTAAAATTATTTTGAGTTATTTTATTTCTAAGTTGATATCAGAGTAGCCATCTTGGATTTATTATCCTTTCAAAACTTTAAAAAATAACAACTAATGCTTACTTTTGCACTGTTCTAAATGTTTTAAATGTGTTACTTCTTTCCATCTTCACCATCCTGAATGGCATCAGAACTTAAACTGAGGTGTGTAGCTCATTGTGTTGAAGCCAAGATTTGAATCCAGAAAGTCTTGCTTCTGAAGCCATTTCCTCAAAACTATTTTGCCTCTCAAATAAAGAAACAAAACAAAACAAGAAAAAGAATGAAAGAAAAAACAACATCACCACCAACAACAAATCTTAGATGTCCAAGTCTGCTTTTCAAAGGAGGAATTTAAACAAATATGTTTAATAAGTGAAAAGAGAACTGAAACACTTATTTGGTCACTTTAAAAAGATAAATTACCTCCACGAATAATTGTGTATCTCTTTTCAAGAACAGGGCCACTTTATTCCTCTCGTATTTGACCATCTGACTTTCCTGTGATAGTGCGTGTAAAATGTGCAAAATCTTCAGGCATTCCTCTCCTCTTACCCATGCCCATCCTTTTATTGTATTTTTACCTGCACATATTATAATTTTTTTTAATTTAAAAGTGTTATGTATTTTAAAGAAATTTAGAGGAGAAAAAATAGTCTTATATATTTTTCCAGACATTTGTTATTTTGGATGGCCTTCATTCTTTCGCATATTAGTTTCTCACAGTAAAAAAAAATTCCTTTAATGTGTTTTAGAGAGGTCTGCTGGCAATAAATTCTCTTAATTTCCTGTCTTCTGTGGATCAATTACCAAATTTAGTTAACTATTTTCTCTGTCATCTCTATTCTTATCATGAAGCCAACCTAATAAATATTTTTATTTCAATGTGTGTGTTTTCTAAAACTGAATTTCCATTTAGTTCTTATTTTCTCCTGAAACTTCCTATCTCGTATTTCATTGAGTGTTGGTATTTCTTTACTCCTTGGAGTATCATTCACTTAAAAAAACTTTTCCAAAATGCAGTAATGTACACAGGTATGATCTAATAAAAAAAGTGCTGCTAATACAAACATCTGGGTCACTTCAGAGATGGTTTCCATTGATTATCTAATTTATGGTAGAATAATCTCAAATACTTTTAATTTTAAATTAAAATTCTGGGCACTGTGAATATTAGTTTGCGGTGAGTTACCCACCCCTTCTCTGTCTCTCAGCTCTTCCCAGATGATTCTACCGTGATGATACCCTCAGCATTCTGGGTTGTGCAAGACAGAATTGGCCTTCCTGGGCAGCATCCCCACCTAGCTGGCCCTCCATGGAAAGGCAAATCAGGTAAAGGAAAACCACTTTTCTTGCCCTCTTCAATGTGTCTACTTTCAGAATTTTCACTCCACCAGTCTGCTGAAACCACTCAACTTGGCTCTGGTGTCCCCCCAAAAGTATTCTAATTTGTGGGTGATTGCCAAAGTCAGTGTTTCTGCGAGGGTTCAATCTGGAACCTACTATTCCAGCATCTTGCTGACGTTACACCCAATCAATTTTCAAATGCTAAACCAACCTTGCATTTTGGGTATCTATCCAACTTCACATGATGTATTCTACCTTTTTATATAATGTTGTACTCAATTTGTTATGTTTTTTTAAAGACTATTTGTATCTATGCTCATTAAGAATACTGGCCTGTCACTTTACTTTCTTGTAATGTTTTTGCGTGCTTTGGGCATAGCATAGTTTTGGCTTCCTAGATTGACTTATGGATAGTGCTCCACAATAGTACTTTGTAATACGGTAATAGTACTCTTCCAATTTTCTGGATGAGTACTATTTCCTTCTTAAGTATTTATGAGAAGACATTAGTGAAACCATTTCCCATTTCCTTATCTGGAAGTTTTGTTTTATTTTGTTTTGTTTTCAGAGGCGAAGTTGTAAACTGCAGTGCATTTTCTTTAATTGGTATAGAGATGGTCCAGATACCTTTTTTTTTTTTCTTGAGAGAACATTGTTCATTGGTTATATGCATTTTTCTTTTTCTTCCTTCCTTCCTTTCTTTTCTTTTTTTTAGTTTCATTTTCTCAGCTTTGGTAGAGTGCCATGGTGTTGTAGCTCATAGCAACCTCAAACTCTTGGGCTCAAGATCCTCTTGCATCAGCCTCCTAAGCTGGGACTACAGGCACCTCCCACACAATTGGTTATTTTTAAAGACAGGGTATCCCTCTAGCTCAGACTGGTCTTAAACTCTTGAGCTCTGGAAATCCATGTTATATGCGTTTTTCAAAGAACCTGAGGAATTTTATTGATCTTCGCAAAGAACTGCTTTTATGTTATATTGATTTTTATCTATTGCTTTCTATTTTTTAAATTTTATTTCTTCTTACTTTGGAGTTTATTTGCTATTTTTTGTTCAAATACCTTAAGTTGTTTCTGGGTTACTGATTTGAGATTCCACTTTTTTTCCCATAGGTTATTAGTGCTGTAAATTTATCTCTAAGTACTGCCTAGAAGCATCCCATAAATTCTGATATGTTTGTGTGTTCATGTTTAAGATGAAATACTTTTTAACTTCTCTTTAATGTTTTTCTTCAACCCATATAATATTTAAAAGTGTATTATTTACTTTTCAAACATTTAGGCCCTTTCTACTGATCTTTATATTAATTGCTAATTTAATTTTATTGTAGTTGGAAAATATGTTTTTGGAATCATATCTTATCTGTTGAGATTTGTATAGCAGCCCAGAAATGGCCCATCTTGCTTAATGTTCTGTGTGCATTGAAAAACATGGGCAATCCTGTAGTGTTGATTGGTGTGTTTCACAAATATCTATTAAGACAAATTTATTAATTGTGTTATTTGTTTTCTGTTTTCTTACTTTCTGCCCAATTGTGCTATAAATGATTATAAATGTGGATATGTCTATTTGTTATAGTTCTACCAGGTTTTGCTTCATGACTCTTGAAGCTGTGCGATTATATCCCCATGTGTTACATTCTCAAGATGAATTTACCTGTTTATCATTCAGAAATGACTTCTACAAATTTTCTCTAAACTGTACTTTGATATTATTAATATAGCTATTCCAGTTTTATTTGATTAGTGTTTTTATTGTATATCTTTTTCCAATTGTTTAAATTTTAAAATAATTTTATTGCTATATTTATGTGTTTCTTGAAGGTGGTATATAGTTGGATCTTGTTTTTGAATCAAATCTGCCAGTCTCTGTTTTATAACTGGTATGCTCAGGTCATCTCTTTTAATGTGATTATTTACATAACAGGGTTTAAAACTATCATCCAGGAACTTGTTTTCTTTGTTTCATTTATTATTTGTTCTCATTTCTCTCTTTTAAAAATCTTCTTCATTTAACGGCAGTGCCTGTGGCTCAAAGGGGTAGGGCGCTGACCCCATATGCCGGAGGTGGTGGGTTCAAGCCCAGCCCCGGCCAGAAATTGCAAAAAAAAATCTTCTTTGTTTAATTAAGTACTTTTTATAATTTCTTTTTATTTCCTTGTTGGCTTATTAGCAACAGTTTTTTTTTTTTTTTTTTTTTTTGATACAGAGCCTCAAGCTGTCACCCTGGATAGAGTGCATTGGCATCACAGCTCACAGCAACCTCCAATTCCTGGGCTCAAGTGAGTCTCCTGCCTCTGCCTCCAAGTAGCTAGGACTATAGGCACCCGCCACAACGCCTAGCCATTTTTGGTTGCAGCCATCATTGTTGTTTGGCGGGCCCAGGCTGGATTTGAACCCACCAGCTCAGGTGTACGTGGCTGGCGTCTTAGCCTGTTGAGCCACAGGCGCCGAGCCAGCAATAAGATTTTGTTTGCTTTGTTTTGTTGCTTTAAGATTTATAAGGATACATCTTTAGCTGACTTCGAGATATAATATACTTAATGTATAGTATTAGTATAAAAAACTTAAAACAGGCTCAGCACCCATAGCACAGTGGTTTCAGCGTCAGCCACATGCACTGAGGCTCGTGGGTTCAAGCCTGGCCCAGGCCAGCTAAATAACAATGACAACTACAACAACAAAATAGCCGGGCATTGTAGCAGGCACCTGTAGTCCCAACTACTTGGGAGTCTCTGAGGCAAGAGACTCGTTTAAGACCAAGAGTTTGAGGTTGCTGTGAGCTGTGACATCACAGCACTCTACCAAGGGTGACACAGTGAAACTGACTCAAAAAAAAAAAAAGACAAAACAGTAAACTTAAAACAGTAAACTTCCTTTTCTTTATTTTTGACTTGTGTAATTATTTCCATACATTTACTTCTAAATGTGTTATAAACAGCATATTTAAATATTATTTTTGTATGAATAGTTATCATTGAAAAATATATAAATAAAATTTTTTTATTAAATCATAGCTGTGTATATTTTAAAGTATTTACTATTTCTTGTGATCTTCACTTTATTTGTGTAGATATGTATTTCCAATTAGTATCATGCTTTCCTTCTAACTGAACAGATTTCTTTTAAAATTTTTTATAGAGAAAGGTTGCAGATGATGAATTCTTTAAGATGTTTTTATGTCTGAAATAGTCATTTTGAAAGATGTCTTCTTTTTTTTTAAGGCAAAGTGTCACTTAGCTCACAGCAACCTCAAACTCTTGGGGATAAGCGATTCTTTTGTCTCAGCCTCCCAAGTAGCTGGGACTACCCCCACCCACCATAAAACCTGGCTATTTTTGGAGATAAAGTCTCACTATGGCTCAGGCTGGTCATGAACTTGTGAGCTTAGGCAATCCGCCTGCCTCGGCCTCCTCGAGTGCTAGGATTATGGGTGTGAGTCAATACCCCCAGGTATAAGAAGTTTTCAATGAGTATAGGAATCTAGTATTTTAGAGGCTTTATATTCTCATTTACAAAGCTACAATGAAGAACTAGTTTCCTTTTTTTTGAATTGCAATATTTTAATTTTTTCTTTCAAAATATTCATAAAGCAGGTACAAGTGTTTCTGTCACATGGATATATTATATAATACTTAAATCAGGGTTTTTGCTGTGCCTATCACCAGAATGGTGTTCCTTGTACCCAAAAGGCAAGTTTTTAACAAACACCTCCTCTTCCAGGTTCCTCTGTCTTATTTTCTCATGTTCCTTATATTACTTTGTGCTTCTGTGTGCCAATTGTTTAGCTCCTACTTATTAGTGAGAACATACCGTGTTTAGTTTTCTATTCCTAAGATCCTTTACTTAGGATAATGATCTCCACTACGTCCAAGTTCCTTAAAATAACATCATTTCATCCCTTTTCATGGCTCAGTAGTACTCCATGGTATGCACAAAGGTCTGACAACGAAGTTGGTAAACTTTCTACCATGCACTTATGTTGGCCCCACTGTACTAACAGTTCAGCAACATTCCATAACCTTGATATTTCAGTGTGTCACAGTTGTGCTCATGTCAACGTACGGCCGTGTCTTGCGGAGTGACATTCATTACTGTTGTGGTGTGTTTTGGGTGCTATAGTAAAAGTGTTGGAACTTGAATTAGAGCAAAGAACAAACATGAAATTTCTTGTTAAACTTGGTAAGAGTGAAAGTGAAATCAGGGACACATTAGCCACTGTTTATCGGGATAATGCCAGGAAGAAAACAGCAGTGTACAAAGAGAATAAATGTTTTTTTCTGAAAGGAGAGAAAAGCATCACTGCTGAAGAGAGATCAAAGCAAACAGTAATGAGCAGAACTGATAAAAAACATTGCAAAAATTTATAAGATTGTGTATCAAAAACATTGGCTGACTGAGAAGCATAGCAGACCGAGCAAACATTGATAGAAAAACAGTCAGGAAAATCTTAATAATTGAAAATCTTGGTATGAGAAATGTGTGTGTAGCACTTTTTCTAGGATGAGTTCACAAAATTGTCAGACCTTATTTTCTTTATCCACTAATAGTTTGATGGGCACTAGGCTGGTGATCTTTAAAATTGTGAATTCTGGTGTGGTAAATATTTGAATGTGGATATATTTTTGATAAAATCATTATATTTCTTTGGGTAGGTACTCAGCTGAACAGAATGATAGGTCTACTTTCAACTCTTGAGACTTCTCCATATTGCTTTCCATGGGGGTTGAACCAATTTGGAGTCCCATCAGCAGTATATAAATTTTCCTTTTTCTCTGCATCGAAGCCAGCATCTGCTTTGTCTTTGGACTTCGTTATGATTGCCAATCTAACAAGAATAAGGTGGCATTTCATTGTAGTTTTAATTTGCAATTCCCTGGTGATTAACAATGTCGAACGTTTTTCATATGTTCACTGGGTAGTTATCAACTTCTTTTGAAAATCTTCTATTCATGTCTTCGCTCCACTTTTTTTTTTTTTTTTTTTTTTTTTTTTTGAGACAGAGCCTCAAGCTGTCACCCTGGAGAGAGTGCGGTGGAGCTCACAGCAACCTCCAATTCCTGGGCTCCAGCAAGTCTCTTGCCTCTGCCTCCCAAGTAGCTGGGACCACAGGCGCCCGCCACAACACCCGGCCATTTTTTGGTTGCAGCCGTCATTGTTGTTTGGCAGGCCCGGGCTGGATTCGAACCTGCCAGCTCAGGTGTACATGGCTGGCACCTTAGCCCACTGAGCCACAGGCGCTGAGCCCTTTGCTCCGCTTTTTAATGGGATGATTTGTTTTCTTTTTCTTGCTGATTTGTTTGAGTTCTTTGTAGATTCTGGCTATTAGCTCTTTATCGGATGTATAGTTTATCAGTACTTGTCCCTGTTTTGTGGATTGTCTATTTGCTCTGTTGATTATTTCCATTTCTGTGAAGATTTTTTATTTAAAAGAGTCCCATTTATTTATTTTTGTTGTTGCTCTAATTGCCTTTGGGGTTTTAGTCCTAAAATCTTTACCTAAGCTGTTAACTAACTTTTCTATATTCTCATCTAGAATTTTTTGTGGTTTCATAGCTTACATTTAAATCTTTTATCTATCTTGAATTAATTTTTACACATGGTGAGCTACATGGCTATCCAATTTTCCCAACACCATTTATTGAATAGGGCTTCTGTTCCCTAGTGTATATTGCTGTCTGCATTGTCAAATGTCGGTTGGTTGTTGGTAGATAGTTTTATATCTCTCTCCGTTTCCATTCTCTCTTCCTTTCCATTGCTTATTGGCTTTATATTTGTACCAATGATCTGCTCCTTTGCTTACTGTAGCCTTGCAGTATAGTTTGAAGTTTGGTTATGTGATGATGCCAGATTTGTTCTTTTTATTTAAGATTGCTTTGGTTATTCAGGCTCTTTTTCATTCCAAACACAGTGTAGAATTATTTTTTCTGGGTGTGTAAAATATGACATTGATATTTTGATGGGGATTGTATTGAATGTGTAAGTAACTATGGGCACTGTAGACATTTCAACAATGTTGATTCTACCAATCCATGAGCATGAGATGTTTTTACATTTGTTTCTGTTATTTGTGATTTTTTTCTTCAGTGTTTCAAGTTCTCCTTATAGAGACATTCACTTCCTTGGTCAAGTATATTCCTAAGTATTTTATTTCCTTTGTAGCTGTTGTGAATGGTATTGAGTCTTTGATTTGATACTCAACTGAACTGTTAGTTGTATATGGAAATGCTACTGATTTGTATACATTGATTTTGTAACCTGAGACTTTACTGAATCTACTTATGAGTTTCAGAAGCATCTTGGTGGAATCTTTGGGATTTTCCAGATACAAGATCATATTACCAGTGAATAACTGTACTTTGTCCTCCTCTCTTCTAATTTAGATAACTTTTATCTCCTTCTCTTGCCTGATTGCTCTGGTTGGGATTTCTAGAACTATGTTGAGTAGCAGTGGTGCTGTAGCCACCCTTGCCTTGCTCCAGATTTTAAGGGAAATACTTTCAACTATTGTCAATTCAGTGTAATGTTGACTGTAGCTTTGTCAAATGTGGTCCTTAATAATTTTGAAATATGTTCCTTCTGTGCCCAGTTTACTAACAGTTTTATCATGAAAAAGTGTTGGATTTTCTGGATTGCTTTCTCCGCATCTAGTGAGATGATCACATTGTCTTTGTTTTGTACCTGCTTATGTGGTGAAACACATTTATTGATTTATGCATGTTGATCTATCCTCGCACCTGTGGGATGAAGCCCACTTGGTGGTGGATCATTTTTGATGTGCGGTTAAATTTAGTTTACTAACATTTTGTTGAGGATTTTTGCATCTATATTCATAAAATATATAGTCTACATAGTTTTTGTTTTCTCTTTTGGTTGTGTCATTTCCTGGCTTGGGTATCAAGATGATACTTATTAGAATGAGTTGAGGAGTTCTTGATGTTATGGAATGATTTCTGTAGTTGGATACCAGCTTTTCTTTGTAGGTCTGGTAGAATTTGGCTGTGAATTCATCTGTTCCAGGACTTTTTGTTGTTGTAATTTTTTTTTTTATTACTGCTTCAAATTTATTGCCCATTATTAGTCTGTTTAGGAGTTCTATTTCTTCCTGATTGAGCTTTGGGTGGTTGTATGTTTCTAGGAATTTGTCCCTTTCCTCCGTGCTTTTTATAGTTTATATGGGTAGAGATTTTTATAGTATTCTTTGATTACATTTTGTATTTCTATGTTATCAGTTGTAATTATTTTTTTCATTTCTAGTTGAGCTGTTTGGATCCTTTCTCTTCTGTTTCTGTGTAATCTAGCAAGAGGTCTATTGATTTTGTTTGTCTTTTCAGAAAACTAACATTTTATTTCACTGAACCTTTGTAATTTTTTTTTGTTTGTTTTCTCTTTGGTTTATGTTTGCTCTGGCCTTTTTAATGTTTTTGTTCTTCTGCTAATTATAGGTTTGGTTGGCTCTTATTTTCCTACTTTCTTGAGATGTGACATTAGTCTTTTAATCTGTGACTGTAGTCTTTTTGATGTGGGCCTTTGAGGCTATGAATTTTCCCCTTAGGACTACTTTTAGTGAATACTATGAATTTTATTTTATTTTATTTTATTTTTAATACATGTATTTTATTATTCTTCATTACATTATTCCCTCCCCCCCCGACCCCCCAGTGGTAAGACAGAATGTATTTACAGAAAAGAATACAGAAAACACTAAAGCTCCTGGTAGAGGGAGAGAATTCAAGTGGGGAGAGAGAAGCTCTCTCCGTTTCTCTCTGTCTTTCCCCGTCTCCTCCTTTAGGTCTTTAGTCTCAGGGTATATATAGGTGTATGGGTTCCTTGGCCAGGAAAGGAATGAATACAGTCCCTTCAACCAGGGGCAAGGCGAATGAATGTATCAATGAATGGATACAATCCATTCATGGAACTGAGGCCTAGGAAATTCACAAGAAATTGACCTAGGCATAGGAAATGGGGGTTCCACATTTAGTCCTAAGTGTAAAGTGAAGAAGACACCAAGGCACAGGTGTCTCCTCGGCAATTGTCCAGACTTTTTGGCTATTGGAGCCTCTGGTGGGGGTTGGGAGTCCTCCTCCTTGCCTGTCATCCAGCCCGCTGGCTCTTCAGGTGGCTGCCGCAGCACCGACACCACCAAGGAGGAGGCTGCAGGTCCGCCAGCTCTGCTGAGCTGGCTAGGGTGCCAAATGTCCTGCATCAATTCTCCCTCTATGAGTAGAAACTCTAACTGCTGTTAGGGGGTAAGGGGCGAAGACTCGATCTAACTGCTTCCTGCTGAATCGGGCAGTGATAGAAGTTAGGGTTTCTCCGGAGGGAGAGTGATACAGGGGCTCATGAACTGGAACCATCTTTATTGCGTGTGGTTTGATGACATTTCTGGAAAACATAAATCTGATTAGTGTAATCAGTAATAGGCAAAAGTAGAACAGCATCAGGTCAGAAACAGTTATTCAGTGATGCCAAAAGAAAACTATATTAGGATTTTTCTTGCTGTTTCCTAAATAATAATTTCAAACTTTCTTTTGGCTCACAAGTGTAGGTGGTCTGTGGTTGGCTGTCTTCATTGCCTGCCTCCGTAGAAGATGGAGGGTTCCAGGACTTTACTCGTGAATGATGTATGCAGGAATGGACTCCTACAACTTAACTCTAGAAGAAGACAAGATAACAGGAAAGGGGACTTCCCAAGTTGTGGTCAGGGAAGGTGAATTAAAGGGAAGAGATTTGATCATGACTAGATCTCCAGGAGGGAAAAGTTCCTGTTTTAGTTAGTATGTCCCTCCCTAAACGGGGAGCAGGATTTTCAGGGATGGCTAGGGAGGCATGAGACAACAGCAAGTCATCCCAATTGCAGCTTAGAGGATGGGAGAAAAATTTGGCAACCAGATGTCCAGACATAAAAGAGAGATAAAAGACCAGGATTAGAGAGAAGTACAGAAAAGGTTGCTCCATTGTCCAAAAGAAATTTTTTCTCCTGGCACTCTACTATAAGGCAAACCTGGGCTCTTGAGGGGTGATGACACAAGTTGGAGCCATGAGAATTTGCCCCGGGCACTCTCAGTCCAGTTTGGGCTCCGATGGGATCACTGTCTCAGAAGGCCTTCGCCTCTGGGGACAGGCCACCCTCCAGTGGTCACCCTTGTATTCTGGACAGGGGCCACGTGGCTTGCCCAGTCAGTGGTACTGCTGGGGGCAGTCTTCTCTGAAGTGGCCAGTCTGGCCACGTTGGAAACCCTTGTTTTTCGCTCCTCTGGTTTCCCTCTGCCCCTGAAGGTTGCTCGTTTGTCAGAGTGCCATTACTAGAGCTGTCATTCTTTTCTGTTCCTTTCTTTCTTTTTCCTCCTTTCTCTCCAGATCTCGGTTAGAAAAGACCGTAGTGGCCATTTTAAGAAAATTCTCCAGGTTATGGTCTGGGACTATAGCCAATTTCTGGAGTTTTCTTTGAATGTCTGGGGCCACTTGAGAGATAAATTTGTCTTTTAAAATAATCAGACCCTCTATGGAGTCAGGTGTCAATTGGGTGTGTTTTCTCATTGCCTCCCTAGGCCTCTCTCTCTCTTTTTTTCTTTATTATTAAATCATAGCTGCGTACATTAGTGCAATCAAGGGGTATAATGTGCAGGTTTCATATGCAATCTGAAATGTTTTCATCAAACTGTTTAACATAGCCTTCATGGCATTTTCTTAGTTGTTGGATGAAGACATTTGTATACCGCATTTAATAAGTTCCGCCTGTATGCTTCTAAGGTGCATTTAGGTGTGGCCCCACCAATTACCCTCCCTCAATCCCAACCTTCCCCCTTCCCTCCTTCCCATTTTCTTGTGCTACAGTTGGGTTATAGTCTTAATATGGAACCTTTAAATTAGCTTCATAGTAAGGCTGAGTACATTGAATATTTTTTCTTCCTTTCTTGAGATGCTTTGCTAAGAAGATGTTTCAGCTCCATCCATGTAAGCTCAAAAGAGGTAAAGTCTCCATCTTTCTTTAAGATTGCATAATATTCCATGGTGTACATGTACCACGTTTATTGATCCATTCATGGGTCGATGGGCACTTGGGCTTCTTCCATGACTTAGCAATTATGAATTGGGCTGCAATAAACATTTGGTACAGATGTCTTTGTTGTAGTGTGATTTTTGGTCTTCTGGCTATATACCTAGTAAGGGAATTGTAGGGTTGAATGGAAGATCTATTTTTAGATCTTGAAGTACTCTCCAAACATCCTTCCAAAAGGAACGTATTAGTGTGCATTTCCACCAGCAGTGTAGGAGTGTTCCCTTTTCTCCAAATCCACTCCAACATCTCTGGTTTTGGGATTTTGTCATGTGGGCTAATCTTACTAGAGTTAGGTGATATCTCAGAGTAGTTTTGATTTGCATTTCCCTGATGATTAAGGATGGTGAGTATTTTTTCATGTATCTGTAGGCCATGCGCCTGTCTTCTTTAGAGAAGTTTCTCTTCAAGTCCTTTGCCCACCTTGAGATGGGATCACTAGTTCTTTTCTTGCTAATATGTTGGAGTTCTCTGTGTATTCTGGTTATCAAACCTTTGTCAGAGGCATAACTTGCAAATATTTTCTCCCATTCTGAGGGCT
>CAUYON010103002.1:0-24045 GCA_963573935.1 Arctocebus calabarensis | reverse complement strand
ATTGGAGAAAATATATTGTTATAAAGGGAAATTACAAACATATTTCACTTATAAATGAGGATGCAATATCCTAAACAACATATTGACAAGTTGAATTAAAGTTAATGTTTAAGTAATGTACTTTGGTCAAAATTGAATCCAGTGTATGTGAGAATTAGTCACTGTTTTTTTTTTGTTTTGTTTTTTGTTTTCTTTCCCTTACCCCATCCCTCCTTCTCTCTCTGTCTGTTCTCTCCTCCCCCACGCCCCACTGTGTCCTTAATTCTCATTTATTGTCCTCATATCAAAGTTGAATACATAGGATGCATGCTTCTCTATTCCTGTGATGTTTCACTAAGAATAATGTGAATTCTTATTAAATTGAATGTGATAGCATCTGAGGATGTACTATATGCAAAGATTATTCATTTTTAATTTTACTAATATAATTCTAAATTTAAAATAAAGTTCTAGGACTTAAAAAAACTGCTTTCACAATTTTAAACGTGTCAAAAGAACTCAGTTTATATATAAATTCTAAGGGAGATTTGTTTTATACTGAGATACTAATTTATTATTTAATTAATGTACTTAATTTAACATTGAGACACAAAGGAATTTGGCATAAAGGTCATGAAGTAGTTAATCAACTATTTAATAACTTTTACTAGTAAAACTAATGGCCATCATGCCAGTGTTTCTTCCTTTGAAAAAGTATTTATGAAAGTAAAAATTTAACATATCTAAAATAATGTGCAGATTCTAAAGCCCAAGTAGCTGTGTTCACATATTTCTATCTCTATCTCCATATA
The DNA here is from genome assembly GCA_963573935.1 of Arctocebus calabarensis. Classification (NCBI taxonomy): domain Eukaryota; kingdom Metazoa; phylum Chordata; class Mammalia; order Primates; family Lorisidae; genus Arctocebus; species Arctocebus calabarensis. The sequence goes on along the minus strand of CAUYON010103002.1, from coordinate 23,254 downwards.
TATCTATGCTTATACCTAGCATTAAGTAGCTGCCTAAACTTGAACAAGTTCTTTTTTTTTTTTGAGACAGAGCCTCAAGCTGTCACCCTGGATAGAGAGCTGTAGCATCACAGCTCACAGCAACCTCCAATTCCTGGGCTCAAGCGAGTTCCTGCCTCTGCCTCCCAAGTAGCTGCGACTACAGGCACCCACCACAATGCCCGGCCATTTTTTGGTTGCAGCCGGCATTGTTGTTTGGCAACCGGGGCTGGATTCGAACCTGCCAGCTCAGGTGTACGTGGCTGGTGCTTTAGCCCATTGAGCCACAGGTGCTGAGCCACTCGAACAAGCTTTTAAGATATCCTTTACTTTAACATACTTATCTGTTAAATAAGTTTAACGATAGTGATACAGGCTGTGCCCCAGATCACAGAACTGAGGGGAGGACCTGCCTTCTCCACCTTGTTGGTGTTGGTGCTGCAAAGGCCTCCAGAAGAACTGAGGAGTTGGAGGTTTGGGGTCTGGGTGTAGGAGGCTCCAGTAGCCACAGGGGTAGACAACTGCTGGGGAGACACCAGCACCTTAGTGTCTCCCTCCCCTTTTACTCGTGGATGCCCATGAAATCCCCCATTTCTTAGGCCTGGTCAATATCATGTAAGTTTCCTAGGTCTTGGAAGGAAAGAGATTGTATTCATTCCTTTGTTGGGGTATATATACTCCTAGATAAAAGACCTAGAGAGGAGTTTTTTTAGAGTTTTTCCCTCTGCCAGAAGCTTTTTTTCCCCTTGTATTCTTTTCTGTAAAATAAATCCTGTCTTATCATTGATCTGTGGTCCATGGCTTCATTCTCTGAATCCCTGAGACCAAGGACCTACTGAAGAATAAATTCAGGTATCCATAGTATCCACTTTATAGGTTTGTGAGAAAATTAAACACTTTAATTCATAGTAACCAGTTAAAAGCCTTCATTAATACACCTACTGTATTATTTTATTAGTCACGTTTTCGCAACTCTTTAGAACACTTAATATTCTATATAATGTTATTCAGCACCAAGAGCAAAGATTATATATAAATTACTGTGTTCTGGTAACATGTAAAACATGTGCTAGTCACTTTATAAATCTTATCTTCTGTTTTTCATCCCTAATAGGCCTTCATTGGAAATAAGCAGTGATTGGAGGTAGGATGCAAGCATAAATTCATGTGAATCCAAACACATTCTTTTAACCTTCCTGGTGGTGAAGGGAGAAATATTGGTGCTGAATATCATTTTCTTTCTTTCCTTTTCCTTGTCTTTCTCAAGTAACTCTGCCTCAGGCTTCTACTAGCCAGGACACCCTACTACAGATGTAGTTTCACCCTATTACTTTTTAAGATTTGATCACTATAATCTTCTTCTTTTCCCCTACAATTAAGTAGGCAGTATTTTAGTTTACAAAAAAAACAAAAACAAAAAATACTTATTTGTGCTAGGTATGGTAGCTGAGGCCTGTTATTCTTGTGATACTGGTGTTTCAGGTTCTTGGTCTCTGCCATTCATTCTTTGGATCACAGATCAGTGGTAAGACAGGATTTATTCACAGAAACAAATTGGAAGTGAGATATTGTCTTTCCTTCCAAATGGCAGCATGGGCATGTAAACTGAGGAAGGCATATTTTGAGTTAGTGTATATACTGACTCATTTGTTTCTTCCAATTTCTAAAGCATGGGTCAAGGCTATTAACTCAGCTAATTGTGCAGTAGTTCCTAGAGAGAGAGAGAGATCCACTTTCCATTACAACGTACTTAGTAACTACAGCATAGCCTGCTTTTCGAGTTCCATGTTCTATAAAAGAACTTCCATCTGTATATAAAACCATCTCAGGATTAGATAGAGGAGTTTCTTTTAAGTCTTCTCTAGCTGCGTAGGTCTATGCTATAATCCGTTGGCAATTATGCCCTATCTCCTCATGGGATTCAGGGACGAAAGTGGCAGGATCAAAGTAGCACAGGTGCATAATTGCAACACTTGTCCTTCTAGTAATAAGGTTTGATTTTTAAGGCGGTTATCTGATAGCCAGCGATTGCTCTTGGAATTTAAAAGTCCAGTAAGGTCATGAGAAGTGTAAATAGTTAGATCTTATCCTAAATTTAATTTGGTTGCTTCTGGGGTTAAGAGGGCTACAGCTGCTACAACTCGTAGACAGTGTGGCATTCCTTGGCTATAGGTTATATATGCTATAGGTTATAAAACTGAACCCTGGTATTAGGCCAAAACTCCCAGGGCAATTCCAGTTCGTTCTGTAATATACAGAAGTCCAGTGGGAAGCCTCAAAGCAGGGGCCTGCAAAAGAGCAGTTTTTGATGGTTGGAATGCCTTATCTACTTCTGGTTCCCATTCTAAAGTGACTAGGCCCTCTATTTGAGCATTTTTAATTAAAGAATAGAGTAGTTCAGCTATTTCACTATATCCAGGAATCCAGAGTCTGCAAAAGCCTGTAATTCCTAAGAAGCCTCAAAGTTGTCTGAGAGTTCTAGGTTTAGTGTAAATCAGTATTGATTCTTTTTTTTTTTTTTTTTTTTTTTTTTTTTCCCAAGGCTCTCTTCCCCTGTGAAAGCTGGAGACCCAAATAGTGAACTTCTGGGACACATAATTGGGCTTTAGCCTTGGAAACCTTGTACCCACAATCAGCTAGAAAGTTTAAGAGAGTTTGTGTAGCTTTGTGGCATTCCTCTGCATTTGATATTCCCAAAAGAATGTCATCTATATACTGAATAAGAGTCACTGTAGGATATGAAACATGACTCAAGTCTTTGGCGAAGGCTTGTCTAAACAAGTGATGGCTGTTCCTAAATGCTTGTGGCAACATAGTCCAAGTAAGCTGGGTGTGGGAGTCAGAGGGGTCCTCAAAATCAAAAAGGTATTGGGAATTTGCATGAAGTGGAATGCAAAAGAAGGCATCTTTCAAGTCTAGGACCATGAAATAGGCAACCTTTTCAGGGATATGAGACAATAAGGTATATGGATTGGGAGTGATAGGATGGAGAGGAATGATGGCTTCGTTTATAATACAGAGGTCTTGGACTAGCCTCCCGGTTCCATTTGGTTTTGGCACTCCTAGAATAGGAGTGTTACATGGACTATTGTAAGGTATTAATAATTTGTTGCTTTAGATTCTGTATTATGGGTATTAGTCCATTCTTAGCATCTCTTTTTAGAGGACATTGTTTTTGACTGGGATAGATGGTGGGATTCTTTAACTTAATTTGAACTGGTTGAGCATATCTTGCTCTTCCCACCTGTCCCTCAGTAGCCCACACTTCTGGGTTAATTTCTAATAAGGGAAGACATAATATAGGTTCCTGTCCCATATTCATATAAATGATTGTTTCTGTTTTAGTTAGTATGTCCCTCCCCAAAAGAGGAGCAGGACTTTCAGGCATGATTAGGAAGGCATGAGAGAACAGCCAGTCATCCCAATTGCAGCTTAAAGACTGAGGGAAAAATTTGATAACCAGCTTTTCAGATACCCCCTGTATAGTTACGAATTTGGGGGATAAAAGACCAGGGTTTGAGAGAAGTATGGAAAAGGTTGCTCCAGTATCCTGAAGAAATTTTATTTCCTGGCCCTCCACTAGAAGGCAAACCTGGGCTCTTGACAGGAGATGACACAAGCTGGAGCCAAGAGAATCTGCCCTGGGCACCCTCATTCCAGTTTGGATGTGGATGGGATAACTGTCCCAAGAGGCCTTCATCTCTGGGGACAGGCCATGCTCCAGAGGTCACCCTTACTTCTGAACAGGGACCAGGTGGCTTGCCCAGTGGGTGGTGCTGCTGGGGGCAGTCCTTTCTGAACTGGCCAGCCTGACCACATTGGAAGCACTTATCCTTAGCACCTCTGGCTTCCCCTCTGCCCCTAAAAGTTGCTTATTTGTTGGAGTGCCATTACTAGGGTCATCATTCTTTTTTGGTCCCTGCTCTATTTTTCCTCCTTTTTCTCCTGATATCAGTTATAAAAGACCATAGTGGCCACTTTAAGAAGATTCTCCAGGTTATGATCTGGACCTAGAGCCAATTTCTGGAGTTTTCTTTGAATGTCTGGAGCAGTGATGAATTTGTCTTTTAAAATAATTTGACCCTCTATGGAGTTGGGTGTCACTTGAGTATGTTTTTTCATTGCCTCCCTAAGCCTTTCAAGAAAGGCTGAGGTACTCTTATTTTGCTTCTGGCAAATAATAGACAACTTGGCATAATTCACAGGCTTTTTCTTGGACTGATGTAAACCTTCTAGGATACATGTTAGAAAATGTTTATGTCACCAGTCACCTTCTTTCTCAGGGTCCCAATCAGGATCCTGAAGGGGAACTGCCTGTTTTCCCGTGGGGTATCTGTCTCTGTCTCCAGGAGACATGCTGCCATCAGTATGGGACGTGAACCACAAATCACCCCACTTCCTAGCTTCATCCAGAACTTCATTTTTTTCATTAAACATTAAAGTTTGATCTAGTAGTAACATTGTATCTCTCCAAGAGAGGTCAAAGCTTTGTCCTAACCCTCGGAGAACATCTATGTACTTATCGGGGTCATCAGAAAATTTTCCTAAATCAACTTAAATTTGCTTTAAATCTACTAGAGAAAATGGGGTGTATACTTGCGCACTTCCCCTTTCACCGCTCGCCATCTCAACCAAGGGACACAGAGAAGGATATGGTTGCCTTCTGGGGGTCGCAGTAGGACCAGAAAAAACTCCTGGGACAGCCTCCCTCCTGGGGTTTTCTGAACACATGGAGGAAGGTGTGGGAGTAGATGGAGGGTTTGAACTAGGTAGTGATGGTGTCTCCCTCGAGAATCCCCGGCCATTTGGGGAAGTGACTACAGCCAAGAGAGCAGAATCTATCTGACAGGTCTTACACAGTTGGGGGTTGTCCCTGAGGGAAAAGAAAGCTCGTTGCACATATGGCACCTCAGACCACTTTTCTTCCTGTTTACAGAAGGTCTCTAACTGAAGAATGGTGTTATACTTAAGAGTACCCTCTGAGGGCCATTGTTCACCAGTGGACAGTTGATACTGAGGCCAGGCCTGGGTGCAGAAGAAAATCATACATTCTTTTTTCAGCATCTAGGGATCAAACTTGTCCCAGTCCTCCAGAATACAGCTCAATGGGGTGTTCTCTTGGCAAGAGAATATGTTACCCATTTGTGAGAAAGAACAAACGTCCAGCTTAATCAATCCCACCCCGTATTCGACAGAGTGTCCTCTGACCAACCCAAGAAGCCTTCTGACCAAACAAAAGGAACCATCTTCACAATGTTTGGGGAAGAATCCCTGAGGAGAGTGGCCTCCTCAGCCCCTGTGCTGTCTGGAATTAGCCACTCTTACCAGTGTAGTGCTTAGTGCCCACTGGTTCTCGTGTGCTTATAACATGGGCAGCTCAGCTCTGAGAAATCAGGTATCAGGGAGCCTGGTCCCACCCAATGCATATATTCTGCCCCTTTCTGCCCCTTCCCCCAACTAGCCTCCAAATATCAATCAAAGTGGGATAAGCCCCATCCTGGAGAAAATGGATATGTGATGTATGCACATTTAACTCTATGTAATCTTTGCAAGCTTTTTCTAAATTCCCTGTAACAAAAAGGAAAGTAGGCTTTCCAGCATGAGCAGGTCTTGGTGTTAAATGCTATGCTTTTCCAACCTCCTCTTTCCTTTCCAAAGTTTACCAAGGCAACAATAATGAAATTTAATTAAAACTCAGGGTTGAGAGACACTTTGAAACTTTTTATATTATAATTAGTTGCACTTAGCCGAAGTTCTAGAGAAACCTGGAATTATCTTAAATTTCTCCACAATGGAAGAAATCAAATACCTAGAGTCATTCTCATTGCTCTTTATTTTTAAAAGACTGAGTGTTAATCAAGGTTTAAGGCCATTCCCACCTTGGGGAGTCATCCCGGGCTTCCCTTCACAGGCCTCTGGTTTCTCAGGCACACTGTGGAGGGGTCATTTTGCCCCTTGTTTGGGGCTGACTTCTCTTTAAGAAGGTCAGCCTCTGTGTTTTTAGGGACATAGAAGCACCAATGAAAAGTAATAACTCTCAAACCACCTACAACATTCGAAGCCCCCTTAAACATCTAATACACACTTGTAAAAAAATTACCATAATACCCTTACAAAATTAACTAAATATATAAACAATTCTTACCTACATTCAAACAAAGCATATCAAGGACAAGAAGAGAACTAGAAGAGGTCTACAGAAATCAATAGACAAAATTTAGGAATATGGAAGAGAACACAAGACAGTAAAAGCTGGGAGAGCATGAGTTTTCGAAGGCCCTCCCACGTCCTGGGTTCAGAACCATTGCTGGGGATCACAGGGCACCTGAGTGTTATCTCCTTACTTGGCTCTCAACCAGGGAAAAGGAGTAAATAAAGAATAGGTTCAAAAATCACTTAACATTCCCCTTGGCACCTTTCTGGAGCCAAGGGGAATTAGAAAGTTCATTAGAAAGCCTCTTGCCCATGACCTGGAGGTCAGCATCTGCACTATGCACATTTACAGGCTGGTGGGCATTGAATTTATTAATCTCCAGTAGCTACAGAGAAAAACAGGATAGAGGTAAGCGGTCCCATTACTTACCACAGATGTTTTCTTTTCTCTGCTGTCCCCATACAAGTCACTAAATATGATACCAGAATTTTGTCTTCTCTCCCAGCTGGCTCACCAATTCTGATACTGGTGTTTCAGGTTCTTGGTCTCCACGATTCAAAAAATGAATCAAAGAACCACAGATCAGTGGTAAGACAGGATTTATTAACAGAAACAAAAACAAAAACTTACAAAAAACAAAAGTCCTGGCAGAGAGAATCCAGGAGGAGAACAAGCTCTCCTGTTCTCTCTTTGAGGTCTGCTCAGGGGTTTATATAGTCCCAGGGTATTGTTTCCTCTGAACTCAATGTTTACTTTTAGGGTGAGGGTCTTCAACAGTTACAGTTGTCTAATGAACTCTCAGTCCTTGGAAACTTACATGAAATTCACCAGTCACAAGTGCAGGGGGAGGAGACAGCAAGGCGCCATCCATGAAGTTGACCAGCCAGAAGTGCAGGAGGTGGAGGAGATAGCAAGGGCCAGTGTCTCGCTGCAGGTGTCCGGCCCTTCCAGCCGCTGGTTCCTCTGGCTACCACAGCATCAACACCATCAGGGCTAAGGCAGCAGGTTGTGGTGTGGCCTTGTCCTGCATCACTAGGATTAAGGGAAGATGAGGGAGAAGAACTGCTGGAGGCCAGGAGTTTAAGACCAGGGTGGGCAATATAGTGAGACCCTTATCTCTATCAAATTTTTAAAAATAATTAACCAGGGCAGGTGATGCACAACTGTATTTATAGCTACAGGGAAGGTGGGGTTGGGGTCACTCAATCCTAGAGTTTCCAAGTTATAGCTAGTGATACCGGAATTTCATCTTCAGTAGGTTCTTGGTCTTGGTGATTTGAAGAGTGAATCCACAGATCACAGATAAGTGGTAAGAAAGGATTTATTTTAAAGTAAAGAATACCAAAACCCCAAAGCTCCTGGCAGAGAAAAAGAACCCACGTCAGGGGGAAAAAAACTCTCTCTGTCTCTCTGTCTTTCTCTCAGTTCTTTGTCTAGGAATATACATGTAGTCACATGGATTCTTTGTAGTTACATTAGGCCAGGACTTGGTAGCAAAAGAATGGATACAGTCCCTTCTGTTGGGTCAAGGTAAATGAATGAATAGATACAATCCCTTTCATTTCCAGGCCTAGGAAACTCAAATGAAATTGTGCAGGCCTAGGAAATGGGGGGTTCCTTGTTCAGGCACAGGTGCAAGGGGAGGGAGACACTAAGGCACTGGTGTCTCCCCTCTGGCTGCTGGGGTCTCCTGCAGGACATCTCCTGCCTATCCTCCAACCTGCTGGTTCCTCTGCCTGCTGTGGCACCAACACCACCAAGGCAGAGGTGGCAGGTCTGCCCCTCAGCTCCGCTGGCTGGATGGGATGCCACCTCTCCTGTGTCACTAGGACAGCCTGGGTTAAAAACAGAACCCTCATTGCTTTATAACTAATTTTGTGAATACTCTCTATTTCCTTATGAAAAACATAAGTAAGCAACTATAAGAATCAATAAAAATATGCAAATAATTGTTTTGGCCCTTGACACTTTGTTATATATATGATACCAGATCATTCTTCTAAACAGTTATTTTATATATGTATTTGTTTATTTAAAACATTAATTGAGCAGTCACAATAAGTAGGAATTGAGGTGCACATTAATGATTCTTTTTTTTTTTAACTGTTTTTCATTTTTTTTGTTTTTTTTTATTGAATCATAGCAGTGTACATTAGTTCAATCATGGGGTACAGTGTGCGGGCTTCACATGCAATCTGAGATAATTTTATCAACCTGATTGACATAAAATTCATGAGATTTTCTCGTTTACTATGTGAAAACATTTTTGATCCGTATTTAGAAGTTTTCTCCTGAACCTTCAAATGATTACTGGGAAAAAGTGATAAAAGAGAAAAGGAATGATATAATATGGATTGTAATTTTTTAGAATTCAGTGAGTGGAGATTTTTTCTAATATTATTAAGTTTTTTTCTTCTTCTTTTCTTTCAGGTGAGGATACAAATGTTTAGGTTACATTATTTGTATTTGTTAGATAACGTTCAAGTTGTAGTTGTGCCTTTCACTGAGAGGGTGTCCTGGATACCCTTACTTGTACCCATTAGGTGAGAGGTTACCAAACCCTTTCTCCTCTCTTCCCTCTTCCTCCTCCCCCTTTCCTCTCACTTGAATTTGATTTTGACTTCTTTCTCTCATGTGGGGGTGTAGTTGTTTATCTTTCGTGCTCATATTAGTATTGTATCTATTCTTGTGATACTTCACCAAGAAGAATGTTCTTCAATTCCATTGAGATAAATACAAAAGATGTAAAGGCTCCAACTTTTTATGGCTGAATAATATTCCATGGTATACATCTAGGAGAATTTATTATTATTAATTATTATTATTATTATTGCAGTTTTAACCTGCCACGTCCGGTATCTGGGGCCAGTGCCCTACTCCTTTGAGCCACAGGCACCACCCATAGGAGAATTTATTAATCCATTTGTTAGCTGATGGGGACTGGCATTGATTCCATGTCTTTTTTATTTTAAATTGCAAAGAAGTGTCAAAAAATATCAAGAAAATAAATAATAATAGTAAATCATATTTTCTTCCATATTTTAAAATATAACAAACTAATTATCAAAACATTTGGAGATTATTTTTTCCATACCTAGACCCAAGATATAGATAAAGTTTTCTAAGTTACTTTCAATATCGAAATGTCTTTATATGTTAGTATATTACATATCATCCTAAAGCTTGGTTTACTTTTTATTTTTGAGGATTGTCTTGATTGAAAGCCAACCTTTGTTGATCTGTTGGCATGGGAACCTAAATCCTTGGTTTCCAAAGCTTCTACCCTGGTTCCTCGAGATCTTACAGACTCAGTATTTGTCTCTTCTTTCTCCACCTTGGGCCCAATCTTGGTATTATGAAATTTATTTCTTACATATTTATTTCAACTATGAATTTAAACTTAAACAGGATGTTTATTATATCTGTATATTTGTATTGGTTTGAAAGTGGTAAGAAAGATTCTGTTGATCATAATTCTCCATTATTGCTTGAAAATGGGCATAATATTTAAATAGTTACTGTGACACTGTCAGGGAATACTGAAGCCAAGTGCATAATCTTTGAAAATGGTAGCAATGAAAATGAGAATTATCTACATATATTTTCCTTTACAAATAAATCAATTTTATGATTCTGAGACAGTACTATTGTACTAACAGGAGCATCTTTACAGGGAAAATCAGAGGTATTCTTAGGGAAAAGTATTGACTCAAACTCTGGAAGTGAAAGGAATTTGTCTTTCTTATATATGTATATATTTCACATCAAAATAGAATCTTAACTTACTCTTTAACATTTACATAGCAGAAAATACTAAGCTTTCAATAAGGCATATTGAAAAACTTTAAAAGCAGTAGAGCTTCAAATATTGTGCTTAATGTTATAGTCAATAAGAAACATTTTAGTGTTTTTATCAAAGTATGTTCAAAAAATTGTAAAACATTCATCACATAGTTATATCTTTTAGAAAATGCTGACTATATAAGATAAAACATTTTTAATTTTATAACTCCAGAAACATTCTCTGCATGATATTATTGATTCAGAAAGGTGACACAGCTATATTTTGTATCAGAAATAAGATAAATTGCTATCTGAAATCCCATATTTTTAAATGGGTAATATGTAAACATATTAAGTTTATATATTTTATGTTTCCCCCTTGTTTATTAAACCAAACATGAATTCACTATGAAATATCTGTTAACAAGAACAAGAGCAAAGTGTACAATCCATTGTTCATCTCATTGAGTAATCTTTTATCTTCATATCAACATATTTTTATTTGCATGCATGAAAACAAGTTTGTCTTGCCTTTTCCTTGTTACTAGATAGTTTTCATACATAGATTTTATACATATTTTATATTCATTTTATTTCCTTAACAAAAATGCAAATTTTAAAATTAAATTTAATTAATTAAAATTAATTAAAATTAGTAGCTGAAAATTTATCACTATTTTTTGTCTAGGAATAGCTGGAATGACTGAAATACTTTTCTAAAAATACTTTATCAACTTAAACTTTTACATAACTATAAAAGACAAAAAGTTTTGTAGCAAATTAACTACAATTTTATTTCCTATTTCTTTAATTAACAGCAGGTTTTCATGAAGCATTTTTGTCATACTTGATCCTTGGCTATAGGTGTGCCCATCACTCAGATGGTACTCACAGTACCATTAGGTGGGTTTATTCCCCTCCTCTCTTCCACTCTCGCCCAAGTTGCTTTCCACTGAGTTTTACTTCCCTCTATGCCCTTGTGTGTTCATCAGTTGGTTCCAAATTAATAGTAAGAACACATGACACATCTTTGGGGGTGGAACACAATTACAAGAGGGAATTTACCTAACAACTGCACACCTAATTCTTTTTACCCTCAATGAATAGGAAACAATTAAATAAAAAGAACACACATGGTTTGGTTTATGTAACCTAAAACATTTGTATGCCCTTAATATTTTGAAATAAATAACGCAAAAAAAAAAAAAATAGTATGTATGAACAATCTTTTTCTTCCTCCCTCTGTCTCTATTCTGTACCCTACTATCTTCCTTAGAAACACAATGTGTTCCTAAGTTATGTGACTATATGAGAAAGTTATTTTCTCCTGGTTACTTCATATTCTTCAAATATGACCTTCACCTATGATCTTGGCACTTTGCCACAAAATAAATAGTATGGTTATAAGATTTACATGTCAGTCAAAATGTACCAATTAAATATCAAATCCTCAATATTGTAAAAACAATTTTCATATATGTCAAGTGAGAATTTGCTTGAATAGCTATTACTCACAAATTTTCTCATATGGCATTGGGAAGATACCAAAATATAATATTCATATATAACAGAAATATAAATATACACATAATTGGAATGAAAGCTAATTTTGTAGCTAATTGCTTTTTCTTCTTCACAACCTTTTGATTAGTATTAAATGTCATGACATTATAATTTTATTTTATACTCTCATGTTCTCATTAATATTTTAAAATAATAACCAGAGAACTATAGTTTTGATAAAGAAAAACAGAAGATAAAAACAAAAAACAAGGCCCACGTATCAGTACAAATTGTGCTTCTTCATTGTGTATACTGTAGGGCAATCTAATTTTTGTGCAAAATTTCTGCTAGATGTTTACTAATTATTAGCATGAAAAGTGGTTATAATTTTTCAGGTTTATAATTAGTTAAGGTTAGTGAATCAGAGCCAGGACTGGGCCATCGGCTGTCTTAGATTATGAATGCAAGATATTACTTGCTCTCTTCCAGTCAAGGCAATTCATTAGGTATGCTGTTTGAGAGCAGCTGTACCCTTTGAGATGTGATTTATTCAGATTCCCTCAATATTACTGCAGTTGCATGGGGAAATAAGTGATTTGATGAGGCTATGTATTTATTGTCAAATGTCATTACACTTTGAATGTGCAGTAGCAATGATAGGAAGTTTGTGTTTTAAAAGCCGAAGAATTAAGTTAAAGGATGAAAATTCAAATGTACAAAATTGTACCTTCTATATATCTTTGAGAGACATAATAGAAATCATTAAATCTCTTCTTTACTATTCCTATTTATTTATTAATTTAAAGAGTGGATACATTGTTTAAAGTGTAAATATGGAAGATACAATTGTTACAAATATAAATTATCAAATGTATCCATTGAAGATAAGTATAATTGTCCTACACATGCTGCAATGATTAAATGTATACATTTTTTTTAAAGATACATAAAAGAGGAATTTGCCTTGAAATGGGCTGTGTATCCTGACGACTTGATTTTTAATTATTTTCTTGAAGTTTGTGTTATATTGGATAAACCAATCAAATAGTTGCTTACAGTGTTTTCCCAATATGAATTTATCCTAGATATAAAGTAACTGAAGAAAAATATTGCCAGAAAACCTGTATGTATGTCTATAAATAGACGGGTAGATATGTGTATGTGTGTATTATATATATATTAAGTGTGGGGACTTTAGAAAAAGTATTACAGTGATTTTCCAAAATGTTTGCCTTGGTAACCTTTTTTACCAATCTAGATTTTTAATAATTGCATATAGTTTCTTGTAATATATATATTTACATATGAATACATATATTTAATATATTATATATTCACACATTATAATATGCATATATTTATATATGCATAATCATTATATATAAATTGTACATAAATATGAGTGCATGTATATATATATATGTATATATCAGATGGAACTTATTTAGTTTAAGGTAGTTTTTGAGTTCCTATTCTGCTTCCTTTCTTTCTGCTTCTTCCATTCATGAGTCCTAACTGAGTCTCTAATGTCTAAGTCTCTGGCAACATTTTTGTTTTAAAGTTTATTCATTTTCTTTTATTGTGATAAGAACATTTAACATAAACTTTATGCTATTAACAAATTCTCAGTATACTGCACTTACTGATGGTTAAGAGTACAATGTTGTATAGCAGATTTTTCTAAACCACGGATCTAGCCCAGTGCACATGTAAGAGAAGCAGAAATGGTCATAGATAGCAAAGTTAGGTGGTGTATGAAGCAGCCAATGATGCTTACATCCAGGTCTTCTGCCGAAGGCATATGGAAGAATTGGCTCCTTCAAGGAGAAATGCAATGTCCCAATGATCACATTAAAGCATGTAACCTGAGGATGTAACCAAAACATATAGCTGTTCTATATAGAATAATTACAAAAGCATATTTCATTGTTACTAAGTATATGCACAAATGGTTTCCTAGTAAAATTCAGATTTTTTTTCTTTCCTTAACAAATACCCCACTGTCAGTTTCAAATAATCTGGGGAAATAAGCCAGATGACAGTGGCTGTGGGGTAGAAGAAGCAGAAGGGAGAGAGAAAAAAAAAAATGAAGACTTAGGCTGGGATTTAGAGTTTGATAAAGCCAATAGCAATCAGAAGTCTGATGCAAACTTCTAAACATGTTAATTATAGACCTTGCTATGCTCAAAGTGCAGAGCCAAGAAATTTTAATGTAATATTGTCCTCAATGTGTACTTTCTATAGGAAGAAACGTACATAAATATTTATAATATAGTCAAGTAAGAACCTATATGTTGGTAAGAGATGCACCAAATGTAATTTATTTTGTCTGAGCTTACCGAGTAGGAATATTTGAACTAGGCATTGAAGAAGGAAAAAAATTCAGTGAAGAGAATTACGATGAGGGGACAGTGAAATTGTCCAGGAAAATGTATATGCCTACTCAATTAAACATCTATCTTCTTAAAACTAATAGTCATAATAATAGTTGACATTCCTTAATATAAGCCAGGCACTGATTTATAATCAGTTTTGAAGGACTGTTAAAATATTTTGTATTGGCTAACTCATACAAAGTTTATTAGCTCATTTAACACTTCAAGAAGCTATGAATTTTATGTGATATTGCGCCATGTGCTAGACAAAGAACCTGACAAAAAAGGTAGGTAAATAATTTCCTCAGGATGCACAACATTAACCAGACGGTGGAGCCAGTGATCACATTCATTTGAAGTTACTTCAGAGCTAACATTTTAAATAGTACATTATTCTGCCTCCTTTAGGAGAATACATAAAATTGACTGCTATTGAACATATATATGTATATTAATAGATTCTCCATGGTTAATACATGGGAAAAAATGAAACCCAGAATGAGGATCCTTATGCTGTCACCAATGCATAATTATTCGCAATTAGAAGTTCAAGGTTGCAGCTCAGCGCCTGTAGCACAGTGGTTACAAACACTGAGGCTGGCGGGTTCAATCCTGCCTGGGCCAGGTAGAACAACAATGACAACTGCAACAACAACAGAAAAGCTGAGTGTTGTGGTCGGTGACTATAGTACCAGCTACTGGAAGGCTGAGGCAAGAGAATCGCTTAAGCCCCAAGAGTTTGAGATTGCTGTGAGCGGTGAGCCATGGCTCTCTACTCAGGACAACATAATGAGATTCTGTCTCAGGAAAAAAAAAAGAAAAAAAGAAGTTCAAGGTTGCCAACTAAACTTTATGAAAAGAATTAGATTGATTTTTTATATTGTTAAAGAAATTTTGTGTTGCTGAAAGAAACCCCATTTGGTAACTATACTTTAAGAATGTTGCTCTGTTGATTATTCTTTTTTTTTTTTTTTTTCTGTTGATTATTCTTATGTTTTGTTTGAAATTTCCTTTTTTTTCCATTTGTGAGAGAGATTTGCTTGGAATTTCCCTGTCTTGTCATGTCTTTATCAACTTTATTATTATGTTAATCCCTGCCATAGGTGATAAATTTAAAGTGTTCCTCTCTTTTTCTGTTCTCTATTAATTTGTATAAGATTTATCTTTCATTTACAGAAAACTAATCCATAGAGGCTTCTGAGTCTGGAGGCTACTATTTGAGCAGGTTTAAACAGATTCTCCTTTTTAAATGGATACAGCATTACTCATTAGAGTAGAGCATTACTCATTTAATGTCTTAGATTTAACTCTTTTAACTCATACTTTCATAAAGTATTACAGAATCATACCCAATTTGCTATATTTTCTTAGTTCTTTCCATGTCTTTCTGGGTATTTTCTACCACTTTATCTTCTAGCTCATTAATCATTACTCAGTAAGCTATTTTATTTATTTTTTTTTTGATTAACATTATTTTATCAATTTGTAACTTATATTCTGAAAAAAATGAAAAAATTAGTTGGAATTAAAACAAATACTACTTTCTGGACACAATAAGACACTATTAGATATATACCCTCGAAGTTCTAAAGAATGCATGACCCCAGAGTACATGGCGAAGAAAACCAAATTTTTTGTTTGTTTTTGTTTTCATTAAGATAGAGTCTCACTCTGTTGCCCTGGGTAGAGTGCTATGACATCATAGCTCGCATCAACCTCAAACTCATGGTGCAAGCAATCCTCATGCTTCAGCCTCTCAAGTAGCTAGGACTGCAAGCACATGCCACAATGCCCAGCTAGTTTTTTCTATTTTTAGTAAGGATGGGGTCTCGCAATTGCTCAGGCTGTTCCAAACTCCCAAGCTCAGGCTATCCACTTGCCTCAGCCTCCCAGAGTGCTAGGCTTGTAGGCATGAGCCATCGTGCCCGGCTTTGAAAACTTAATTATTAAACACCCATACATGTAGAGATATAAAGTTATCAAATTTTATGCATTGTGAATAGTCCAAGATGATTATAATTCATCTTGAAAGGACAATTTAATAAACCTTATATAAAATAAGCTTTGCTAGCAACTCAGTGAAATTACATAAAGATTATATATTCCTACAGCATTGTTAACAAAATACCTCAGCCCTTCAGAATTATTTATATTAAAAGATTGTTATTTGAATATTCACAGTAGACTCTCTACTAAATGAATAAAAGTAAATGTTACATAAATATGTGGATCTTCCGGATATAGTTGTTTTTTTTTTTTTTTTCACTGTAAGGATTGAGAACCTAATAGCGACATGGGCAAATAAATCATAGTGTAATTTGGCCTCTTTCTGCAATTGAGTACTTTCTTCTGAGGTAGAGTACATCATACTTAGAAATGATCACAGTACACATATATTCCATGATTTTGAGGATAGGAAAAATAACAGAATCACATGGAAAACCTCTATTGTTAATACTTGTAAAGTATTAGATAGAATAAAAATGGGTAATGATAAGCAGAATAAGCTAGGTTAAAGAAAATTTTTAAATTTCAAATAAGCCTATATAAACACATTAAGATAGATTAAACAGGAAAGTCTAAGTTACAATTTAGCATGAAAAAAAATCTTACCCCCAATACTATACAGCTTTATTTTTTAAAATGTTTAAGGTAGAGTCCATCTTGTAGTTGGTCCCACATCCAAATGGTGTGTCATACACCACTATATCATATTCATTAAAGGGAAGCACACCAGTCACCATCTAATCCCCTCCATGCCCCTCTCACCAAATTGAATTGAATTGAATTTTACTCCTATGTGGGTGTGTATTAGATTGTCTACTGGCTTCATACTAGTATTTAGTACATTGGAAATTTGCTTTTCTATTCTTGTGATACTTGACTAAGAAGAATGTACTTCAACTCCATCCAGGTTAATAAAAAAGATGTAAAGTCATCATCTTTTTTATGATTGAATAGCATTGCATGGTGTACATATACCACAACTTGTTAATCCATTCCTGAGTTAGTGGGCATTTAGGTTGTTTCCACATCATGGCAATTGTAAATTGAACTGCAATAAACAATCTGGTGCAAATATCTTTATGATAAAATGACTGATCTTCTGGATAGATGCCTAGTAGTGGGATTGTGGAGTCAAATGAAAGTTCTAATTTGAGTTCTTTGAGAATTCTCCATACTCCTTTCCAAAGAAGCTGTATTAGTTTGCAGTCCCACCAACAGCATAAAAGTGATCTCCTCTCCATCTGAAATTTTAGGGTTTTGTGATGGGGGCTAATATTCCTAGGGTTATGTAGTATCTCTACTCTCTTTGATTTCGATTTGCATTTCTCTGATGATTAAGGACAATGAGTATTTTTTCATGTTTGTTAGCCATTCATCTCTCTTCCTCCGAAAGGCTCTGTTCATGTCTCTTGCCTGGTGATAGATAGTTGTTTGCTCTTTTTTTGTTGATTAAGTTGAGTTCTCTATAGATCCTAATTATCAAGCCTTTATCAGATTTATAACATGCAAATATTTTTTCCATTCTGAATATTGTTTTTTTAATTTACTTGTTGTGTCTTTAGCTGTGCAGAAACTTGTCAGCTAAAGTCCCATTTGTTCATCTTTGTTTTAGTTGTTATAAACACTGAAGTCTTCCTCATAAAATCTTTCCCCAGACTGACATCCTCAAGAGTTTTTCCCCACACTTTTTTCTAGGATTTTTATCTCTTTTTTTGAGACAGAGTCTCACTATGTCACCCTGGGTAGAGTGCCATGGCATCACAGGTTCACAGCAACATCAAATTCTTGGACTTAAGTGATTCTTTTGCCTCAGCCTCCCAAGTAGCTGGGACTACAGGTACCTGCCACAACCTCTGCTATTTTTTTGTTGCAGTTGTCATTGTTGTTTAGCAGGCCTGGCCTGGGTTCAACCCACCAACCTAGCGCCCTAACTAATGAACTAGAGGTGCAGCCTCTTCTAGGATTTTTATCACTTAATGTCTTAGATTTAACTCTTTTACCCATCTTGAGTCAATTTTTGTAACAGGTGAAAGGTAAGGGTCCAGTTTCAATCATTAACATGTTGCTATCCTGTTCTCCCAGTGCCATTTACTGAATACAGTTTGTTTTCCCCACTATATGATTTTGTTTGGTTTATCAAAGACCAGATGACTTTAAGAGACTGGTTTCATCTTTTGGTTGTCTATTCTGTTCCTTATGTCCATATCTCTATTTTTGTGACAATACCATGCTGTTTTGATCACAGTGGTCTTGTAATAATGCCTATAGTTGTGTAGAGGGATGCCTCCATCTTGCCTTTTATTACTAAAAATTGCATTGGCCATATGGTGTTTTTCTGTCACCATATAAAAAAAAAATAAAAAGCAAACCATTTTTTCCAGTTCTTCAAAGTATGATGATGTTATTTTAATGGGGATTGCATTAAATCTGTAGATTGCCCCTGTAGGTCAATTGGCACTTACTCCTGACTGCTTACAGAAATTTCTGTTTCATCTTGACTTTGCACAGGTTCATTACAATGTGTCTTGGAAAGTCTCTATTTGTGTTGAGAGGTATTAATAGGGATTAATAGTCTTCAAAAAGGAGTGTTTCAAAATCTTTAGTTATGATATTCTCCAGTAGGGTTTCTATTCCTTTGGAACATTGTTCTTCCCCGTCAGGAATACCTGTAATTTATATGTTTGAACTCTTCTTGAAGTCCCATAATTATGTGAGCCAATATTTTGCTTTGCCTCTCTTCTTTTCTGCCTCTTTAACTACCTGGTTTAGCTCCAGAGGTTTATCCCATAACTCTGAGAATGGAGGTGAGATTCTTTCTTTCCCACAGTCTAATCTGTTATTGATACTTTCTGAGCATCGTTAAGTATCCTGATTGACTTCTTCAATTATTTATGCTCCCCCACATCCTTTCTATATTCTTCATATCTTTCTTCCATTTTTTGGTTCTGTTTTTCCACTTTCTCATCAAGTCCTTTTATTGCCTTTACCATCATATTCCAAATTCCCTTTTTGTCATTTCCATTAATTCTTTATAGGTGGAATCATCTGTCATAACTACCTCATGATCTCTTGGAGAAGTTGCTCTTTTTTGGTTTTTCATGTTGCCAGAATTTCTATTGGCTCCTCCTCATGCTTGTTTTCTTCTTGTTCATTTCCTTCACCTACTTTTTCATTCCTATTACCTCCTTTGCTTTAAATTTCCTTGTCTCTGAGCTTAGTTATTAATGTAACCTTTAGGCATAAAGCCAAAAAGAAGAGAAGGGTAAAGAATAAGATGGGATAAAGAAAAGAAAATGATAAAGAGAAGAATAAAAGAATAGGACATGATAGTGATAAATAGAAGAATAAAAGAAGAAGGACAAAAGAAAAGAATTTAAGAAACAGGGAGGACTTAAAGAAAGAAATTGACAGGAGAAATGGTGGTGATCAGCTGTGTGCTATGACCACATCCGTAAATCTAAGCCTTCATAGGCCCTTACTGGGTGGGTCTTTTGAAGTCAGGAGCTCCTTATTACTCTGGGCAAAAGCAAGACTCTACTTCTGGCAAATAGAGAAGAAAAGGAAAAGAAAAAAAGTTAGTAGCATATCACAGTGCAGAGCTACCAATACCACCACCAAAGGCCAAATGTAGAGACACTCTAGACCGTGAGCTCATTACCTCCTTTAGCCAGACCAATGTTGTGACTCAGAACTCAGAAAAAAGAATAAATAATAATAATAATAATAAAATGGCTAAAATTAAAAATAAAATTAGAAAATATAAGGAAAAAATGGGGATTTGTTCTCTGTCTGAGAAATATGCATGTTAAAAATGAAGAAAAGTAGAAAAGTCTTTACCAAAATTGAGAAAATAGAGAGAAGTAATAAAAGAGCAAAAAAAAAAAAGGAGTAATAAAGGAACTAAAAGAAAAATAGGGGGGTTAAAAACTACAACAAAAATTGAGGAGCCATAGCTATTGAAAAAAGTAAAAATGAAAAACTAAAAATATAACCAGACCAAAACAACAACAACAACAACAACAACAACAAAACCCCAACCAAACAACAAAAGACAGAAAAATCTAAGAAAAGATTTGTGAAACAGAGTTAAAAAACGGAAGAAATATGTATGTGTGTGTATATATAGTAATACATTGCCTGGACACCAGGTGACGCTGTGGTGTTAGGAGATGAAGAACACTCAGGCTGCTTTAGCTATATATGAAATGGAAGCCAGAAGCCACTTTCCAGTTGCAGAGGAAATTGAGTCCTGTCTTCCTGACTTATTTGCTTTCAATCAGGGCCTTTCCCCTTTGTCAGCATTCAGTCCCTTCATTATTAGCATCCTAAAGCTCTCTCTAGCTCCTTAGGAGGCACATCAAATAGTGAACCCTGACAAAAATGTGGTCTTCCCAGCAATGTGGGTCCACTTAGCTCACCCAAAAGATGGTTCTTTGAGCTCAGCAAACAGGACAGAGTCATCCTGCACTAGGACCCTGTGAACTGTTCCCCCAGCTCAGCCTTCCCACACTGGCACTGACCATTTAGCAGCTAAGCTGATGGGAGATCCACTCCACCTGCTATTCAATATCATCCATTGTTCAAAACCTCCTCATTCGTTTAAACTGCTCATTGGAGCTATTTAGTCCAAAATCAAGGACAGCAGCCTTTTCCTGTCCTTAGATTGTATGAGGTCTGGCAGCAGGCCCTTCCTCATCTGCCTGGAGACCACCACTCCTTAACTGTCCCCTCAGAGTCATGTCCCTGTGTAAATTGTTCCAGCCAGAGATGGCTAAAGTTCTAGTTCTCCTGTTTCATCAGGAGTGACTAGCAAGGAGCTGTTTTTAATCAGCCATCTTGTTCTGCCCCCTTTTATTTTACTCTTCTTTTCATTTTATTTTTCAGTTCTCTAATCAAATATTCGCTTTTTAAATTTTTTAACACATGATACAGTTAACATTTTGTAATTCTAAGTCACGTCTAGCAATTGAATGATTATTGATTAGTTCCCATTTTTCTCTATGGCTTTGTATTATGTATTATTATGGATTAGTGGACAATATATGTTAAAATATGGAGGCTCTGAATGAAGACACAATTCTCTTCTGCCTAGCAGTTAAGAACAAATGTCAATCCTTTGTTTTAATTGGACGTTGAGTAGATTCTACACTTTTGGGGGGCTTGTAAAAGGTATTCAACATCTGCTTTTCCATGTTTCTTTTTTTTTTTTAGGGAAGCACGAGGGAACAGCAAGTCATCCCAATTGCAGCTTAGAGGCTGGGAGAAAAATTTGGTAACCAGCTGTCCAGACACCCCCTCTATAGTTATGGATTGGGAAGATAAAAGACCAGGATTAGAGAGAAGTACAGAAAAGGTTGCTCCAGTGTCCAAAAGAAATTTCTTTCTCCTGGCACTCCACTATAAGGCAAACCTGGGGCTTTTGAGGGGTGATGACACAAGATGGAGCCGTGAGAATTTGCCCCGGGCACTCTCAGTCCAGTTTGGGCTCCGATGGGGTCACTGTCTCAGGAGGCCTTTGCCTCTGGGGACAGGCCACCCTCCAGTGGTCACCCTTGCATTCTGGACAGGGGCCAGGTGGCTTGCCCAGCCGGTGGTACTGCTGGGGGCAGTCTTCTCTGAAGTGGCCAGTCTGACCGCATATGAAGCACTTGTTTTTCGCTCCTCTGGTTTCCCTCTGCCCCTGAAGGTTGCTCGTTTGTCAGACTGCCATTACTAGAGCTGTCATTATTTTCTGTTCCTTTCTCTCTTTTTCCTCCTTTCACTCCAGATCTCGGTTACAAAAGACCGTAGTGGCTGTTTTAAGAAGATTCTCCAGGTTATGGTCTGGGACTATAGCCAATTTCTGGAGTTTTCTTTGAATGTCTGGGGCCGTTTGAGGGATAAATTTGTCTTTTAAAAATAATCTGACCCTCTATGGAGCCAGGTGTCAATTGGGTGTGTTTTCTCATTGCCTCCCTAAGCCTCTCTCTCTCTCTCTTTTTTTATTATTAAATCATAGCTGCACACATTAGTGCAATCAAGGGGTACAATGTGCAAGTTTTATATACAATTTGAAATGTTTTCATCAGACTGTTTAACATAGCCTTCATGGCATTTTCTTAGTTATTGTATGAAGATATTTGTGTATTGCATTTAGTAAGTTCCTCCTGTACCCTTCTAAGATGCACTGTAGGTGTGGCCCCACCAATTACCTCCCTCAATCCCAACCTTCCCCCTTCCGTCCCTTCCCATATTCTTGTGCTACAGTTGGGTTATAGTCTTAATATGGAACCTTTAAATTAGCTTCATAGTAGGGCTGAGTACATTGGATATTTTTTCTTCCATTCTTGAGATGCTTTGCTAAGAAGAATATGTTCGAGCTCCATCCATGTAAATACGAAAGAGGTAAAGTCTCCATCTTTCTTTAAGGCTGCATAATATTCCATGGTGTACATGTACCAAAGTTTATTAATCCATGCGTGGGTCGATGGGCACTTGGGCTTCTTCCATGACTTAGCAATTATGAATTGGGATGCAATAAACATTCTGGTACAGATGTCTTTGTTGTAGTGTGATTTTTGGTCTTCTGGGTTTATACCTAGTAAGGGAACTGTAGGGTCAAATGGAAGGTCTATTTTTAGATCTTGAAGTACTCTCCAAACATCCTTTCAAAAGGAACGTATTAGTATGCATTCCCACCAGCAGTGTAGGAGTGTTCCCTTTTCTCCACATCCACGCCAACCGCTCCGGTTTGGGGATTTTGTCATGTGGGCTAATCTTACTAGAGTTAGGTGATACCTCAGAGTAGTTTTGATTTGCATTTCCCTAATAATTAAGGATGGCGAGCATTTTTTCATGTATCTATAGGCCATGCGCCTGTCTTCTTTAGAGAAGTTTCTCTTCAAGTCCTTTGCCCACCCTGAGATGAGATCACTAGTTCTTTTCTTGCTAATACGTTGGAGTTCTCTGTGTTTTCTGGTTATCAAACCTTTGTCAGAGGCATAACTTGCAAATATTTTCTCCCATTCTGAGGGCTGTCTGCTGGCTATACTGACTATGTTCTTAGCTATACAGAAGCTTTTTAGTTTGATCAGGTCACAGTAGTTTATTTTTGATACTGCTTCAATTGCCTGGGGAGTACTCCTCATAAAATATTCACCCAAGCCAATTCCTTCAAGAGTTTTCCCAGCACTTTCTTCTGATATTTTGATAGTTTCATGTCTTAAGTTTAAATCTTTAACCCAGTGAGAGTCTACCTTAGTTAATGGTGAGAGGTGTGGGTTTAGTTTTAGTCTTGCACAGGTTGCCAACCAGTTCACCGAGCACCATTTATTAAATAGGGAGTCTTTTCCCCACTGGTGTTTTTAATTGGCTTGTCAAAGATCAAGTAACGGTAGGTAGCTGGATTCATCTCTTGGTTCTCTATTCTGTTCCA
>CAUYON010102999.1:0-15327 GCA_963573935.1 Arctocebus calabarensis | reverse complement strand
TCATAAAAATTAAGAATTCCTGACCTAGAAATAGAATGAGTAAAAAATAAAATATAAAAAAAGGAATTACAATTGTGGGTAATACAGGAAAATCAAAACTTTTATTTTTTTTAACTAACATAATTTTCACCTCATTTACTTAATCACAGTGAAAAGACATTTGTGCTCAATACTTGATAGATTTGACTTGTACCCTTGCAATATGCCCCATAGGTGTGGTCCCAAAACTTTATTCTACCTGAGAGATATTTGAAGACCAAAATTACACAGCTAGCAGTGTTCCTTTTTAAGGCCATCCATATGTAATTCCTCAGCTTCTTTCTCATTGAACTCGCTGTATTTCTTTAATATGTTAAATGTCATCTATAAAATATGGCCTCTAAACTAGGCACAATATTCTGTAGCATAATACAAGTTTGCCACTCGCCCCTTTTCTAGATGCTCTGCTTCTATTAATGAACTCTAAGAACTCAACTCCTTCTCCCAGTTGGGAAGTTGCTGGCCCGATGGCCAAACCTTGCTCTCTACAAATTCAACTAGGAAGGAGGTGGTGGTAGCCCAGCTAGCTCTCCACTTCCTTAGTCACATGCATGCCCAGGGTCAGGGAAGTCCAAAGGCATGGAGTCACTGGATGGCTTTCTCCATGGGTAGAAAGACAACCTTATACTTAAAAGCTACAAGAACTCTCTAGGTACCTATAATACCATCTAACATTCTCAAAATGCCACATTTCAGCTGTCAGTAGACTATCTCTGCTCAACACTTAGAAGAGAGTGGGAAAGAAAACAAAGTTCATTCTCTATTTCATTTCATAGACTTCACATGTCTTGACCAGAATCATTGCTAAAGGACAGAGGAAAGGAGATTTTAAATAATTTTTCTAGTTCTTCTATGTTAATAACGAGAAAAAAATGAAGTTGAAGAGAGACAACTAGAAGCACATTTTCAATTGATGATGAAGCTGGTCTTCTGACTCTTCTACTTTCAGCCATCTCCCTCCTTGACTTGTTTCTCCTAAAAGTTGCTAATCAGATTGGTCCATATGTAAGACTTACATCATACTGTAATATGCTTACAGATAGTATTGCCATGCTTTAGAAGTAATTTCTAGGCTTAGCACCTGTATCTCAGTGGTTAGGGTGCCAGCCACATGCACAAGGGCTGGTGGATTCAAACCTAGCCAGGGACTGCTAAAACAACAATGACAACAATAACAAAAAAAATAGCTGGGCGTTGTGGCAGGTACCTGTAGTCCCAGCTACTCAGGAGGCTGAGGTAAGAGAATCACTTAAGCCCAAGAGTTTGAGTTGCTATGAGCTGTAACACCACAGCACTCTACCAAGGGAAATATAGTGAAACTCTGTCTCAAAAATAAAATAAAATAAAATAAGTTCTAAATACTTAAGTCACTTTTCACAAAAATAGAAAAAAAAATCCTAAAATTCATATGGAACCAAAAAAGAGCCAATATAGCCAAAGCAATACTTCACAAAAGGAACAAAGCTAAAGGCATCATACTATCTGACTTTAAAATATATTACAAGAATGTTAACTAAAACAGCATGGTATTTGGTATAAAAACAGACACATAGACTGGTGAAAAAAACAGACACATAGATGACTTAGAAATAAATACACATATTTACAGTCAAATGATTTTCAACAATGATGTCAAGAACATTTTCAACAATGGTTTCAAAGAGTAGGGAGAAAACACTCTTTTCAATAAATTGCGCTGAGAAAATTAAATATACATATGCAAAAGAATAAAACTGTATCCATATCTCTCATTATATACAAAAATCAACTCAAAAAAAATTAAAAATGTGAACCGAGGACCCACAAGTATAAAACTATAAGCTTCAAGGACATTGATCTAGGCTATAATTTTATGGCTAAGACCTCAAAAGCACAGACAACTAAAAGTAGAAAAGTGGGACAAGCCAAAAAGCTTCCTCACACCAAAGAAAACATCAGCAGAATGAAAAGACAACCCATATAATAGGAGAAAATATTTGCAAACCAGTCATCCAACGAGGAACTAATATCCAGAACATACAAAGTACTTTAAAAAATTAATAATAAAAAAATCCCATTAAAAGGTAGGCAAAGGACATGAATAGACAAGTCCTCTAAAAAGAAGGCATACAAATGACCAAAAGGTAGATGATAAAATGCTCAGCATCACTAATCATCAGGGAAATAAAAAAATCATGAAATATCATCTTATCCCAGTTAGAATGGCTATTATCAAATAAATTAATTAATAAATAAATAAGAGAGGCTGGTGAGGATGCAGAGAAAAAGGAACTCTTATACACTGAGGGTAAGTATGTGAATTAGTATAACCAGTATGGAAGTTTCTCAAAAAACTAAAGACAGAACTGATCCAGCAATCTCACTACTGGGTATTTATCCAAAGGAAAATAAAATATACTGAAGGGATCCCAGCACTCCCATATTTATCACAGGACTATTTAAAACTGCAAAGATATAGAATCAACCTAAGTGTCCATCAATGAATAAATGGATAAAGAAAATATGGTGTAAATACACAATAGAATACCATTTGGCCATTAAAAAGATTGAAATCATGCCATTGGCAGCAACATGGATGAAAGTAGAGAATATTGTATTAAGTTCAACAACCTGGTCACAAAAAGACAAATATTGCATGTTCTCACTCATACGCAGGGTCTAAAAAATTTGAAATCATGGAGATAGAGAATAGAATGATAGATACCAGAAAATGGGAAGGGTGAGAAGG
Source organism: Arctocebus calabarensis (assembly GCA_963573935.1). NCBI lineage: Eukaryota > Metazoa > Chordata > Mammalia > Primates > Lorisidae > Arctocebus > Arctocebus calabarensis. The sequence continues at coordinate 12,560 of CAUYON010102999.1, read as the reverse complement.
GGTGGGAGAGGTGGAAATGAAGAGAGGTTGGTGAATGGGTGCAAACTTACAGTTAAACAGAAGAAAGAATCTCTCATGGTTAATAACAGACTATAGTTGGCAACAAGATACTAATATTTCAAACTCGGTAGAAGAGAGGACATGAAATGTTCTCAACCCACCAAAAAGATAAACAGACAAGGCGATGGACACTCCAAATACTCTGAATTAATCACTACATATTCTATGCATGTAAAATATTATTTATCAATAAAAAGAAGAAAGTAAGCTCTCGCGACCTTTGGATTCTCTGGCCTTCCTGTCTTAGACTAGGCAGGGCCTTCTACGAGAAAGAAGGGAGATAATCATCCCTTCTTTTCTACCCCATGCAACGGGATAGGCAAATGGACTCAACACTCTCCTGGAATCCAACAAGAGTTGCCATATTTGGCAAATGAAAACAGAGTGGCTAGTAAAATTTCAGTATCAGATAAATATCAAATAATTTTTCACATAAGTGTGTTCTGTGCAATATTTGAGACATACTTTTACTGGAAAAAAAGTACTTATTCTTTATCTGTTATTAAAATATAAATGGCCATTCTGTATTTTACCTGACAACCACACACCCAGCTCTCTCACTTTTTCTCTTCTTCTTTCCCCCTCTTTTTCTCTCCCTCTTTCCTTCCTCCTTCACACAAGGACCTTTATTTCTGTCCCAGAAAACACATTGCAGTTTGGAGGCCCTATGACTTGGACTGGAAGACAAAAAAAAGTCTAAGAAATTCAAATTGGAATTCAAGACTAATAATATTCCCCAAATCATCCTTTAGCAGAGCTCTGCTCTCAAAGTGGTAGTAAGGAAACTTGTTATGCAGTTATTTTTAAATTTGTACACAGACTTTATTTTCCATTTGACTAATGTTTCCTGGCCACTACATAGCCTCCTGGGGAAGAGCCCTGAGGAGAGAAGGGAGCAGCAAGAAAAGACCCATATTTGGGGGGACATCATGCTGACAAGTTGTATGAAAACCTCATTCTTGAAATGCAAAACAGAATAGCCACTCTGAAAACAATTTGACAGATTCTTACAAGTTTACATATGCACTTACCATATGACCCAGCAATCCCCCTCAAGGAAAGTAAATCAAAATGAAAACTCATCATCGCACAGATATTTATAGAACTTCTATTCCATTCATAATTGTCAGAAGTTATAAAAGTCCCAAATGATAGACAGGCAAACTATGGTACACCCATTAAATGGAAAGCTACTGAGCAGTGAAAAGGAACAAACTCTATAACATGCAACAGCTTGACCAAATCTGAAAGCATTATGCCAGGTAAAAGAAACCAGTTTCGAATGTAACACACTGTGCAATTCTTTGTATATGATATTTTCAAAAAATACTAAAGTACGGTGCCGCAACACAGATCAGTGGTTCCAGGAATTAGGGACCTGGACAGAGAGCAACCTGTAAAGGAATAACATGAAAGACCATTCTGGGGCAAGAGACCTGTTCATTTTTTAACCTGAAAGTGGTAGTGGTTGCAAACATGCAGACATGTGTCAAAACTCATGGAACTTCACACAAAAAGATAGTCTATTTTACTTTATGTTAAAATTTTTAATCCTGAATGCTTAACAACTTCAAAATAAAAATTTATAACTACCTCCCTTAAATTATACTCTGTGTAATGAAAATGAAACCACCTTCTTTCTGTCCTTGCTTTTTTACAGTTCTTCCCCTCAAAACAGTTGAATGACGACTTTGGTAATATTATATGGACCCTCTACTCATAAATTGCTGTTTTTTACAGTTATGGAAAACAAATCTTAATGTAATACAAAATGATGCAGTTGAAGCTTGGCAAGAATCTTCACATCATGGTTTTCGTGCCTGGCCTAAAATTGTCCTCCAATGATCCAAAACTGAATTCTAAGGCATGGCGCTGTTACTCTACTGACATTGCAATACAGCTCCGAGGGCCCAAGGTATGTGATATGTGGCCTCAGTGCAGGCAAAATCAAAATCACAGAGTTTGAGCCCCTGCTGCAGAAATGATAGCCTGATTTGCAGACTTTTTTCCTGAATGAGCTGATACAAGCAGCAAAATGCAGGCTGATTCATAAGTCAAGCACAAGCAAATATAAAATAGATGGTTTTCTATGAAAGAGAAGGAAGCTGGGTGAAAAATCCACGCAATTATCAGTACATAGCATGCTTTTTTTTTTCTTAAATACCAGTCAGAATTAACATAGGAAACAGGAAAGCAAATTCAACAAAGATTTTTGTCGACACAACTGTTCCGTCCGAGGAGGCTCCGCCAGCTGTCTGGCTGTGCGAGGAATCCATAGCCCTGGCTCGCTGGCTGCAAAGCTGGGAAAGGAGTCAGAACCAAAGATTCATTGCCATAGGAACAGTAACTTCTGCATGTTCCTTTTCCTCATAAAACTGTACATGAGAACTGCTAATAAGTTTCACATTTCTTGGCTTTATAAGAGAAAAACCTTAAGATGTGTCTAAATTGGCAATCTTCTACAAGTTGGGAAGCTTGGTGGAGTTTTCAGAGTTTTCCTCCAGGGTATGTCTTTTCTTATTTATTTAAAAAAAAGAAGAAGAGATGACATGAGAAGAAAAGTCACATAGGCTCTAAATTTCAATGAAAATATATAAAATAATGATTTATTTTTTAAAAATATTAAGGAAATAGAGAGCTCTTGCAGCCACATCTGTCTGATTTCTTGTCGTATCTACCCCTTCCAGAGAGATGTTTTATCATTTCATGCCTCGTGATCCATTTTTCTTTATCACTTTTAGGCATCACAGCAATCTGTTTTTATATGGATAGCCAATTACATCGTTTCTGATGCAACAAACATGTAATAATGCCTACCATATACCATGACAGAAATCGTGCTATACATATACATTGAGGGGAAAAAAATAAATGACTAAGATAGAGTTCTTGTCTTTAAAGAGTTCAGCCTAATAGGGGAGACAGTCTTGTCAGGGAGATGTAAGGAGGAAAATATAGTAAGGCAAATGCTCCCAGGAGACTGCCAGGCAAGGGCGTTGCACAGACCACTGACCCTGTCACGAAGCCGAGGCTGGTGGGAGGGAAGGAAACCTTCCTGAGACTAAGAACTGAGTTCTGTGTTGACCAGTTGAACAACGTGAGAAAGAACATTCTTACCAGAGTTATGAATGTACACTGACCCGTTTAAACAGAAACCAGTTCAAAGATTTAGTCCAGAAGCAGGTGACGATCATGCTGCCAAGAGTAAATGGCTTTTTACATAATAACCCTGCATGAACTAAAACAGTATTCAGACCCTAATTGGGTGACATGTAAATGCAGTAAAATAAACTCAAAACAAAATAGGCTTTTGACATGCTGTAGACAATCGCCAGGGATAGTTCTTCTCCATGATATTTGCAATATGTAAAATATTGATTAAAAAACAACAGACATTTCTGAATGTAATTGAAGATACACGATCAGAAAACAAGATTATTCCAATAATCATCATTTATCAAAACTTTTAAGTATTTTTACAGCACTTACATATCAACTTTTGTGTGTGTTCTATTTCTTCATTGAATGTGATTATTTTTTCCAGTCACAGTATGATAAATATAGCATTGGTTACGATGCTTGTACAAGCTATTTTTATAAATTGGGGACTTTTTTAGTCACTTCGAATAAATTAACATCAAAAGTTTCTATCTTCGTGAGTCAGAAGTTAGGAAAGTATGAAAAGATTTATGACAAACTCACCTGAGAATCTTAAAGAAAATGAATTTACCATAAGCTACAGGGATGATTAAGTGATTATGATTAGATAACAAAGATAACATAAACATATTAAGAATAATAAATGTCATCTATAATAAAATTTCATAATAAAACAAATACCCTAATCAATCTAAATTGAAATTCATTAATAAGTAAAAATAGATGTGCTTCTTATTAACATCAGGTAAAGTAGTAAAGCTAATATTCTGACAATTCTCACTAGCTAATGAAAATAGTTTTATTATAAAGGACTTAATTGTGGTGAGACTCATTCCTTAGAAACTTCTCATATTTAGGCTTGTGAGAAGCTTTAAATATCTGATACCAAAGAAGGAAAAAATGCTGTGACTTGGCGATTCAATTGCCTAATTATTATTAAATTTGCTAGAAAGAATTAGTACCACTCTTCTCTTATAATGATGAAGCTAAAATGGCAAAAGCTAGAAGTAATTCCAGGATTTTCATTATGTTATCTATTGAACAATCTTGGTATACCCCTGCTCGCGAATTAATATCTTGCTCAAGGGTGCCTTCTCTAATAGCAGGATGAATGCTATCTTAAGTTGAATGCTATATCAGGTTGGTAAAAACTTGCAAGATCAATTATAAGAAGAATATCTACTATTTTACTTTTATTATGTACCTTCATTAAACAGTTCTACTATCTAATTTAGGGTGACTTGTTTTAATATTAACTGTATTCTGATAAAACTGCACACGCCTTTTCTAAGTTATAATGTATGAAAATTCTATTTCTGTAATATTTGCTTCCTTGGTTGTAAAATAATTCCAGAGTGATGGTTAATATATTCATGTCAGGGCCACTTGGATGATCAATGTAAAGTCACCTAGAAACTGAATGATTTCTTTTTATTTGGCAGTCATTTACCACATCTCCCTTTTTGCACAGCTTACACAGTGGGATGTAGTTGTTCACATAGTGCCTTGGTCGACCAAAGAAAATGATGTAAAATGCATAGCCTATCCTTCCCACTGTGCACTTGGAGAAGGGCGTTCCAACTTTGACTTTGCACCACTTCACAATAGAATGATTGACAGAGCTGATATTTTTTTAGAAACTGCCCATTATACCATTACAAACACAAACTAGGAAAAAATAATAATAACTCTAGCAAACAGACTTACCAAAACATCTACCAGTTTTCTCAGTTTTCTTAAAATAATCAATGAGATAGTAATAATTTGCTATTAGGATAAATTATTATGATTTGGGATTTGTCTAAGAGACTGCACAATACTAACAAATCTATAAATTTGGTATAAATTAGGCTTAACAGACAATATCATCATATGGGACACATATCCATAAAGTTATTCAGCAATTGTAAGCATTAAAATGTAGCCAAACAAATGAGAAATGTGTTTTTATATATTTTAAATTAATAATGGGATTAGAAGGCTGGTAAGTCTTAAAAAAACATGCAGTCAAGTAATTGTTTCCTCAGTGGATGCTTCCCTTTTTATCTAGGCCAACTTGACCAATAGAAGGGTTTTATGTGGGTTAGTTTGTTTTACTTTTGGCCTCCTTATAGTAAATCTCGCACGGTTGTATCACCTAACTGGCATACGCCCTCTCTGGGATCTCACCTTTCCTTGGGCATGACTCTCTCATGACAGGCCCCCACCCCTCCCACGATTGGGGTTTACTTCCTTCTCTCCTCCACTAGGCTGTACATTCCCTGAGAACAGAAATAAGCAAGTCCTTGACTTTGCATTCCCAGGGCCTAGGACTGTGCCTGGAACACAGTATTTGCTCAATAAATATTTGGTAAGTGACAAAAAGCAACCAACTCAAGGGGAAATAAAGTTCAATATAATGTGAATTAATATTAACAACTTGCCCTTTGTCTTTGCCTTTGTTCCTTCTCTCCCCTTGTCTCATTGTTCTCATCCCCTCCTCTTATCCCTCCTTTCTTATTTTCTCTCCCAAAACATTGTGTATATTAACTAGTACTTAAAAGGTAAACGGTAACGCAATCTACTGATCTACACAGCCCGCAGCACACCATATTCTCAGTAAGTGATTTTTGAATAAAGGAAAGGAAGTCATCAAGGGTGGAGAAAAGGAGGGTAATAATCAAAAACTCTTTAGAGATGCTATGTTTTAAGGCTTATTAAGGTATAAAGAAAGGTCATTGCCTCGCCCTTCTCTCCTTTCCTTTTGATGCAATTTGCTATCAACTTGAGATAAACAGCAACTTTGATTTATTAATGGTTGGTTGAGATGTAATTGTTGGCATTCAAGCATTTTTATCAACATAAACAAAAAATATGCTTGGGTATCATGTACATATTGAACTTTTCTCTACAATTCATCTTACTATCATTTTCTAAAGATTAAAAGTGATTTAAATGAAAGAGCATTTGCACTAAGAAAAATCAACCCTGGTGATATAGTTTGTAGCCCATTTCTCTGACTAGGAAATAGTTATGCTCCTTGTCTACCTGAATCTCAGTTTGTAGGGAAATCAATCACACCAAATGATGCTCAAAACCCCAGGAGTGTAAGAAAAGTCAAGCCCACATCCACCCAACTACTTCAGGTGGGAACAAAATAAACAGCATGTGAAATCTGCATTATGGGTTCAGTTTAATTCAATCAATGTCTGAATATTTGTTTAATTCAATCAATGCCTGAATATTTGTTTCCTGGATGTTTGTTAAATATTTGCATAAGGGAATCAGGTTATTTAATGCATAAAAGTGGTCTGACTTCAGAGTGACTTTTGGCATAATTAGGAAAGGGAAAGCTGGAAACGCTGGCTCTGTGTGAAAGATTGCTTTTCTGTGCTGCCCAAATAGCAAGAAAAAGAATGTTTGGCACAAAGATTTTATTATTTTGAAAGTAGAAGATATAAGTGGCATTTTCTGTGTATTTAAATTGATTTTTCAAGGTTAATCTAGAGATTAATATATTTCTGTTAATGTTTAGATATACTTTCTCATCTCTTATTTTTCATCGGCAAAGAATAACTGTATCTATTTACAGGATACAACATGATATTTGATACACAGGTACATTGTGGAATCAAATCAGAGTAATTAGCATGTCCATCACCTCTGATATTTATTCCTTTTTTATGGTAACAACCTTTCAAATCCCCTTTTCAGCTACTTTAAAATATATAGAAAATCATTATTAACTATAGTCTGTGCACTTTTTAAAATCAATTTTTGCTATTGAAATTGTTGTTTTCATTAAAATGTTTATGTGATTGCAATGAAATAGAGATATGAAATTAGGACCTTGTTTTTGATGTACTTTTAAAGATAATATTGTCTATAAAAGCAAAATACCTCATTTGAGGGAGTATTTTAGGAAGATGATTTGATTTATCAATGCTAAATCAGCCAATCTAGCTAAAGGCTTCAGTAAACTCCCTCTGTGAATTATTCCTTTTGTCACTTGATGGTTGTTTCCCAATTGTTACAATGGAGTGGTGTGCAAGATAGACTACATATCTTTTATCCTTTCTTACCCAAGAAATTAGAAGTGTATATAAACCATCACTATCTCTAAACCCTAGCTAGTGCACACCCAGGATCAGAACCCCCAGAGTAGGTACATGGTTGCATATTCTGTAGAACCAGGCCAGGGCTAAGGAGGTCATTCCTGCGCCTCCCGAAAGTATCTCCTTGAGCTCATGTGCCACCATGCTTGAAATTCTCTCTTTAGAGATTCATTCATTTGGGTTAAACATTATCCTCTGATTAAAAAATGCAAATACATGGAATAAAACTTTAAGCTACTAACCCATGAAAGTCATAAATCACCTATTCCAAACTCTGTTCATATTCCTTGAAATCACTGATTCCAACCCCTGTTCTACAGAAAATCTATGCCTGATGAAAACATTGAACTAACTGTTAATGCTACCTCATATCTCACTATAGCATCAATAGATGGACTGTGAAGGCAAATAGAACCACTATCTCCTGCCTATATAACTTAGGTAAGATTTTACATCTAAAGTCAAGACATTCTAAAACCACGTCAATGGCCTCTCATGGTGGCACTTTCAAGAGTATTGAAACACTACTCAATTTTATATTATCTTAGGTTTATAAAAAGAGTCAAGCCCACGTGGTTACAAAGAACTACTAGTATGTATGTTCCATGAGAAGGAACTTTAATTTTGTTGAGAATGAAGAACCCAATACCAGTGCATACTAAGAGGCCATAAATAGTCATGGAATACATGAAAGAATCATTCCTTTTCCCTTCAAGATTGGGAGGCTTTATAAGGAATAAAAGAATTCCATGACTACCAATAAGCTATTTAACACAAACATGCAGAAGTTATAATGAAAGGGCAGTAGCCCTTATAGTGTTTCTATTTATGCTGAGTGCTTTACAGATACCACTTTTAATCTTCACAGCACCTTCTGAGATAGATTTTATGACCTCTGTTCTAAGATAATACTGAGGCACACAGATATTAGTGAATTCTCCAATAGAATGATACTAGTTATTTTAAGTAAAATTTAAATTGAGAATTTGACTCAGAAAAAAATCATCTTTTTTTACTACACTATCTTCCCTTAAAAGTCCAGAGCAGAGGCTCAGTGCCTGTGGCTCAATAGGCTAAGGCGCCAGCCACGTACACCTGAGCTGGCAGGTTCGAATCCAGCCCAGGCCCATCAACAACAATGACGGCTGCAACCAAAAAATGGCCGGGCATTGTGGCAGGTGCCTGTAGTTCCAGCTACTTGGGAGGCGAAGGCAGGAGACTCGCTTGAGGCCAGGAATTGGAGGTTGCTGTGAGCTGTAATGCCACAGTACTCTATCCAGGGTGACAGGTTGAGGCTCTGTCTCAAAAAAAAAAAAAAAAAAAAAGTCCAGAGTATAGAAAGAAATTGACAAGCCCAAATGCAGGGATGGAGTGGGAAAATAGGAAGCGAAGAAGACAGTACCACCAAAAAGGAATAAAAATGCTTCCATTTTGAAAGTTAATAGAAGTCTAAGAACATTTTTAGAAATAGTGAAAACTCATGCTATGTCCAAATTTCATTTCTTTAACTTTATTTTCTTCAATATATTTCCCATTTTTACTTTGAATACACATATCTGCAATGTATTTTTTAAATGGGCTTCACAATATGTAGTTTTATCACCTGGTTTATAGCTAAATACATTGTGAACATTTTCTCTCTTCTATGACAGTTAAAATAATTGCATAGCTGGGAGAAAACATGATTTATTAAGCAATCTCATTGGGGAAATTTAGATAGACATTTTTCCCACGGAGACTTCATTCTTTCTGTATGCTTTGTGAAAAAAAGGGAAGTCCTTGTCTTTTATACAGGTTTCTATGCCCTTCAATTTTGCCTTTTAACTTCCTTCTCTATACCCACTTAATCATTAATCAAGTAGCCAATTTTCTTTTATTGAATCCATTCTCATCAGGTTCTACTTTCCTACCCCTTCTCCCTGGAACACCTTGCAGACAGACTTCCATCATTCCATCACTCCAGCTCCTCCCAACCATTTGCTCCTCTTAAAGTCTTTCTTTTCTTTCAAAGATGCTATTTTAATTGATTTTGATGAACTCTACCCAAAACTTTACCTTCAGTTACACATTAGGATTATCCGTCAATAATATGAAGACAGAATTCAATAGTTTAAAAGAAAATGTTACTAAGAAGACCTTGGCAGAGACACATGTATCAAGAAACACAGGACTTGGACCCAATGTAGATAGAGCTGACTTTGTGGGGGAAATATTTTCTGGGGAGAGAACAGAGCAGAGATAAGAAGCAGTTAGTACTTTAAGGAAGTATTCGAGTCCATTATGGGAATATAGTCATTATTTTAAAGCAACCAACAAATGATCATGTTTCACTTAGAACATTGGAGCAGCAATGTTTACTGTTTTGAAATTTGCATGATACCTAAACTTGCATTTCCGGACAAATTCAAATGTCAATTAATAGTAACTTTGTGTGGAAAAGAAGATGCCAGCTAACATACAAGTAATACAGGTAGACAGAATTTCCGAAGCCCAGAAATCCTCAAGGTGCTCATCCATCATGTGGCCACACACCCCGGTGGAAACGCCTGAGGAAAGCAATGGAGCCGGCTATGCCAGCATTACACAGGAGCACTTCCTAGACAGCCAGGTGTCTGGAAGGTCAGCCCACAGCTCTTTTTGCCTACATTATACTTGCAGTTCCATTTGTAGAAATAAGGAGCAGATGCAAAAAGACCCCAGCATGCAGTTTCCCCCGTTCAGATCACAGGAATACTATCCTATATTCCCACGGATGGCATGTCCTGTATTCCCAAGGATGAACTACAGAATCCTGCTGGCACCAAACGCTATCATTTCTGAAGGCCAGGTCTCCCAGAGAAGGATGTGAAACTTTGGTTTAACTTTTGCATAACCTTCAAATTACAATGTATATAAAAGTTTATTAAGTTCACACGTACTGATTGATAATTACACAAAGCGGAGAAAACTATGGCTAGAAAACTTGGAGTTTTCTCTGTTCGAATTTTCAGATGATTTACAGTATTCATTGCAATGGTTATAATTACTTTTAATAGCTTCTGCAATAACTGAGTGGTTGCAGCTTCTTGGGAAAGTACAACTGATAATTCACTTAATAAATAAGTAGGTAAGACAGAAGACTAAGCTAGAGGCTGCTACATTGACAGTCTCTAGAATAACTTGCGGTCTTGAAAGGTGGGGTAAGTTCATCTGGGTGGCATTCACAGTGTCTGACCACAGCTTTACCTCAACAATTTAGAGAAAGAAAGTCACACACTGCCCTGGGGAGGAATAAGCTAACCAGAAGTGAATTAAGGTTTATTAGATTGATCCGACAGAATGCTAACAAGCGACCTGCTTCCCCAATAGCACTCTCTAACCTGACTGAAAAAGACATGGCTGACACCTGCAAATAAGGGTTAGACGCTTGAAATATGAACACAGAACATATTTGGGCAAATTTCAGCTAAGCCCAACTAAGTCAAGGTAATGTTGAAGTCATGTTAATGTGATCTGGACCAGGTACACAGACGAACGCAAGCCAGTGTGATACATGCATGTTAACCAAAAAGAAATATTTTGTTATACACGGAGGGTGGGGAAAAATGAATACACATCTTAAGAAAGGAAAGAAGTATATGAAAATTGTAATTCTCAGGTCACATTTGACTTCTGCAATTACAAGAGATACAAGATGCCACATATGAAATGACAAATGGTGGTGGTATATAATTGAGTATTACAATTTTAATACAGTATTTTTTCCTTTCTTGAAATGTGTATACATTTTTTGGCTCCCTCTGTATAAATCAATAAACATGGGTTGAACAATTATCACCAAGTCAAGTGATAAAGGAGGACCAAACCAAAGGAGAACTCAGCAAGGTCACTGAACTTAGAGAATTGGAAACCAAAGACAAGCACAATAAAATTGGGACCTAGTCAGAAAGACCAACATCATCCCTCTCCTACCTAAAATGCAATTCTAAGAACTCCATGACTGCACTAACTTAGAACTTTAAAGAATAACTACTCATGACAGACCCTCTGCTTACAAAAAAAATAACGTGCAAATATTAGCACAAGATGTAAAAAAAAAAAAGAAATTAATAAAAACATAGAAATAATTTCATTTGAATAATTAGATTTATGTGGCTAAATTAGAATATTGTTGCCATTTTTTATGCAATAAAGTGTCAATTATCTACCAATATGATGCCTTACCTCTCTTTTGTAAATAACCTGAGTGAGGTATAATTTGTAGACAAAATAATACCCATTGCAATTATACAATTCAATTACTTTTAGTAATTTATAAAATTGTGCAGTTATTACCACAATCCAGTTTTGGAACATTTCTATTACCCTAAAAAGTTCCCCTAGGCCCAAGTACTATCAAACCCTGTTCCTACCCTCCACCCCAAGCAATCACCGATTTGCTGTCTGTCTATGGAGACTTGCCTTTTTCTGAAAATTTTATTTCAATAAAATCAAATACAGTGTGTTCTTACGTGTCTGGATCTTTCAGTGAAGGAAAGTTTTTTAAGGTACATCTGAATGGAGGTATGCTCTGCTGTCTTCATTACTGTTGCTTCATTAAGAAAAACATTTAGGGTGGCACCTGTGGCTCAGTGAGTAAGGTGCCGGCCCGACATAGTGAGGGTGGAGGGTTCAAACCCGGCCCCAGCCAAACTGCAACAACAACAAAAAAAAAAAATTTAGACTGAGTACTCTAAGTCCTCTAATCTGTTTATTTTTTCAAAGTTGTTTTGGCTGCTTTAGGTCCTTTGCATTTCTACATACATTTGAAGGATTACAGAAAACACCTGCTAGAATTTTGACAGTGATTGTTTTATATTTATAAATCAATTTGGCCACTTTAACAACCCTGAGTCTTCCGATCCAAGATAGGGTCTTTCTACATCTATTTACTTACACATTCTTTGATTTCTCTTTGCAATATTTTATAGTTTTGCGGAATATGTCTTATATTTCCTTGGTTTAATGTATTCATAAGTGTTTTTATGCTATTGTAGATGGAAATAATTTAATTCATTTTTGAATTTTTTTCTGATACATAACAACACAACTGATTTTTTTTTTTTTTTTTTTTTTTTGTATAGACAGAGTCTCACTTTATCGCCCTGGGTATAGTGACGTGGCGTCACACTGCTCACAGCAACCTCCAGCTCTTGGGCTTAAGCGATTCTCTAGCCTCAGCCTCCCGAGTAGCTGGGACTACAGGCGCCCGCCACAGTGCCCGGCTAT
>CAUYON010102996.1:0-80449 GCA_963573935.1 Arctocebus calabarensis | reverse complement strand
TTAGACTCAAGGTGAAGGGATGGTCATCTATATTCCAGGCAAATGGAAAACAGAAAAAAGCAGGTGTTGCAATCTTATTTGCAGATACAATAGGCTTTAAACCAACCAAAGTAATGAAGGATAAAGACTGGCATTTCATATTTGTTAAAGGTTCCACCCAATATGAGGAGATTTCAATTATTAATATTTATGCACCCAAAGAGACGGCACCACAATTTATAAGAAAAACTCTAATAGACATGAGTAATGTGATTTACTCCAGCTCCATAGTAGTTGGAGATTTTAATACTCCTTTAGCAGTGTTGGATAGATCCTCCAAAAAGAAGCTAAGTAAAGAAATTCTAGATTTAAGCTTAACCATTCAACAACTGGATTTAACAGACATCTACAAAACAATTCATCCTAATAAAATTGAATACACGTTCTTCTCAGCACCCCATGGAACATACTCCAAAATCAATCACATCTTAGGTCACAAACCTAACCTCAGAAAATTTAAAAGAATAGAAATTGTTCCTCGCATCTTCTCTGACCATCATGGAATGAGAGTTGAACTCAATAACAACAGGAGTCTGCATCCTCACACAAAAACATGGAAATTAATAACCTTATCCTGAAAGATAGCTGGGTCATAGACGAGATTAAGAAGGAAATTACCAAATTTTTGGAACAAAATGACAATGAAGACACAAATTATCAGAACCTCTGGGATACTGCAAAGCCAGTCCTAAGAGGGGAATTTATAGCACTGCAAGCCTTCCTCAAGAAAACAGAAAGAGAGAAAGTTAACAACTTAATGAGACATCTCAAGCAACTGGAGAATGAAGAATATTCCAACCCCAAACCAAGCAGAAGAAAACAAATAACCAAAATTAGAACAGAATTAAATGGAGCTGGAACATGTTCTCCTTAGCAAAGTATCTCTAGAAAGGAAGAAAAAGTATCCAATGTATACACCCCTAATATGAGACAAATTCTTTATCATTCAAGTGACGGCTACAACCCATTTATTGCACAGGAAGATGGGGAAAGGGGAGAGGGATGGAAGGGGAGGAAGAGGGTGGGGGGAGATGGGACAAAGGGTGAGATCACATGTGTGGTACATATTTGAAGTGTCAGGAGAAAACTTCTAAATACTGATCAAAAATGTTTTCATATAGTAAACGAGAAAATATCATGAATGTTATGGGTCAATCATGTTGATAAAAATATCTCAGATTGCATGTGAAGCCCGCACACTGTACCCCATTATTGAACTAATGTAAACAGCTATGATTCAATTAAAAAAAAAAAAGATCAATAAAACAGATCAACAAATCAAAAAGTTGTTTTTTTAAAAAGGTCAATAAAATAGATAAACCTTTGGCTAACCTAATCAGGAAAAAAAGAGTAAAATCTCTAATCTCAGCAATCAGAAATGGTAAAGACAAAATTACACAGACCCTTCAGAAATTCAAAAAATCTTTAACGAATATTACAAGAAACTTTACTCTCAGAAATAAGAAAATCTCAAGGAAATTGACCAATACTTGGAAGCACACCACCTACCAAGACTTAGCCAGAATGCAGTGGAAATGTTGAATAGGCCTATACCAAGTTCTGAAATAGCATCAACTATACAAAATCTCCCTAAAAAGAAAAGCCTGGGACCAAATGGCTTCACGTCAGAATTCTACCAAACCTTTAAAGAAGAACTAGTACCTATATTACTAAACCTCTTCCAAAATTTAGAAAAAGAAGGAATACTATCCAACACATTCTATGAAGCAAATATCACCTTGATCCCTAAACCAGGGAGAGACCCAACAAGAAAAGACAATTATAGACCAAAATCACTAATGAATAGTGATGCAAAAATATTTAATAAGATACTTACAAACAGAATCCAACAACACATCAAACAAATTATACACCATGACCAAGTGGGCTTTATCCCAGGGTCTCAAGGCTGGTTCAATATATGTAAATCTACATATGTAATGCAGCACATAAACAAATTAAAAAATAAAGACCATATGATTCTCTCAAATGATGCAGGAAAAGCTTTTGACAATATCCAGCATCCCTTCATGATCAGAACACTTAAAAAGTTGGTATAGAAGGGACATTTCTTAAACTGATAGAGATCATCTACAGCAAATCCACAGCCAATATCATACTGAATGGAGTTAAATTGAAACCATTTCCACTTAGATCAGGAACCAGGCAAGGTTGCCCATTGTCTCCATTGCTCTTCAAGATCGTAATGGAAGTTTAGCCATTGCAATTAGGGAAGAAAACGCGATCAAGGGTATCCACATAGGGTCAGAAGAGATCAAACTTTCTCTCTCCACAGATGACATGATTGTATATCTGGGAAACACCAGGGATTCTACTACAAAACTTTTAGAAGTGATCAAGGAATGCAGCAATGTCTCAGGCTACAAAATCAATACCCATAAATCAGTAGACTTTATATATACCAACAATAGCCAAGCTGAAAAAACAGTCAAGGACTCTATTCCTTTCACAGTAGTGTCAAAGAAGAGGAAATATTTGGGAGTTTACCTAACAAAGGATGTGAAAGATCTTTATAAAGATAACTATGACACTTTAAGAAAAGAAATAGCTGAAAATGTTAAGAACTGGAAAAATTTACCATGCTCATTGCTGGGAAGAATAAACATAGTTAAAATGTCTATATTACCCAAAGCAATATATAATTTTAATGCAATTCCTATCAAAGCTCCATTGTCATATTTTAAAGATCTCAAAAAAATAATATTTCATTTTACATGGAATCAGAAAAAACCTCGAATAGCCAAGACATTACTCAGAAATAAAAGCAAAGCAGGAGGAATCACGCTACCAGATCTGAGACTCTACTATAAATTGATAGTGATCAAAACAGCATGGTATTAGCACAAAAACAGAGAGGTAGATATTTGGAACAGAATAGAGAACCAAGAGATGAATCCAGCTACTTACCGTTACTTGATCTTTGACAAGCCAATTAAAAACATTCAGTGGGGGAAAGATTCCCTATTTAATAAATGGTGCTGGGTGAACTGGCTGGCGACCGGTAGAAGACTACAACTGGACCTATACCTCTCACCATTAACTAAGGTAGACTCTCACTGGATTAAAGATTTAAAATTAAGACTTGAAACTATTAAAATATTAGAGGAAAGTGCAGGGGAAACTCTTGAATGAATTGGCTTGGGTGAATATTTTATGAAGAGGAGTCCCCAGGCAATTGAAGCAGTATGAAAAATACACTACTGGGACCTGATCAAACTAAAAAGCTTCTGTACAGCCACGAACATAGTAAGTATAGCAAGCAGACAGCCCTCAGAATGGGAGAAAATATTTGCAAGTTCCGCCTCCAACAAAGGTTTGATAACCAGAACACAGAGAATGCCAACGTATTAGCAAGAAAAGAACAAGTAATCCAATCTCAGGGTGGGCAAACACCTTGAAGAGAAACTAATCCAAAGAAGACAGGTGCATGGTCTACAGGTACATGAAAAAATTCTCACCATCCTTAATCATCAGAGAAATGCAAATCAAAACTACTCTGAGATATCACCTAAATCCAGTAAGATTAGCCACATGACAAAATCCCAAAACCAGTGATATTGGCTGGATGTGGAGAAAAGGGAACACTTCTACACTGCTGGTGGGAATGCACACTAGTACATTCTTTTGGAAGGATGTTTGGAGAGTACTTGGAGATCTAAAAGTAGACCTTCCATTCAACCCTATAATTCCTTCACTAGGCATATACCCAGAAGACCCAAAATCACACTACAAGAAAGACATCTGTACCCGAATGTTTATTGCAGCCCAATTCATAATTGCTAAGTCATGGAAGAAGCCCAAGTGCCCATCAACCCAAAAATTGATTAATAAACTGTGGTACATGTACACCATGGAATATTATGCAGCCTTAAAGAAAGATGGAGACTTTCTTTACCTCTTTCGAGTTTACATGGATGGAGCTGGAACATATTCTTCTTAGGAAAGCATCTCAAGAATGGAAGAAAAAAATATCCAATGTACTCAGTCGTACTATGAAGCTAATTTAAAGGTTTAATATGAAGGATATAACCCAACTATAGCACAAGAATATAGGAAGGGAGGGGACAGGGGAAGTTGGGGTGGAGGGAGGGTAATTGGTGGGGCCATGCCTATGGGGCATCTTAGAGGGGTACAGGCAGAACTTACTAAATGCAAAATACAAATGTCTTCATACAATAACTAAGAAAATGCCATGAGGGCTATGTTGAGCAGTTTGAAGAAAACATTTCAGATTGTATATGAAACCAGCACATTGTGCCCCTTGATTGCACTAGTGTACACAGCTATGATTTAATAAAA
This sequence comes from Arctocebus calabarensis, assembly GCA_963573935.1. Lineage (NCBI taxonomy): Eukaryota > Metazoa > Chordata > Mammalia > Primates > Lorisidae > Arctocebus > Arctocebus calabarensis. The sequence continues at coordinate 76,090 of CAUYON010102996.1, read as the reverse complement.
AAGAAAGAAAGAAAGAAAGAAAGAAAGAAAGAAAGAAAGAAAGAAAGAAAGAAAGAAAGAAAGAAAGAAAGAAAGAAAGAAAGAAAGAAAGAAAGAAAGAAAGAAAGAAAAGGGGCTTAGGGAGGCAATGAGAAAACACACCCAATTAACACTGACTCCATAGAGGGTGAGATTATTTTAAAAGACAAATTTATCACTCAAGCAGCTCCAGACATTCAAAGAAAACTCCAGAAATTGGCTCTAGGCCCAAACCATAACCTGGAGAATCTTCTTAAAATCTCCACTATGGTCTTTTATAACTGAGACCTGAAGAGAAAGTAGGAAAAAGAGAGAAAGGAACAGAAAAGAATGACAACTCTAGTAATGGCATTCCAACAAATGAACAACTTTCAGGGGCAGAGGGAAACCAGAGGAGCTAAAAACAAGTGCTTCCAATGTGGTCAGACTGGCCACTTCAGAAAAGACTGACCCCAGAAGCATCACTGGCTGGGCAAGCCACCCGGCCCCTGTCTATAATGCAAGGGTAACTCCTGGAGGGTGGCCTGTCCCCAGAGGCGAAGGCCTCCTGGACAGTGACCCCATCGGAGTCCAAACTGGACTGAGGGTGCCTGGGGCAAATTATCTTGGCTGCAGCTTGTGTCATCTCCCCTCAAGAGCCCCAGGTTTGCCTTATAGTGGAGCACTAGGAGATAAAATTTCTTTTGGACACTGGAGCAACCTTTTCTGTATTTCTCTCCAACCCTGGTCTTTTTTCTCCCAAATCCATAACTATGCAGGGGGTGTCTGGAAAGCCAGTTACCAAATTTTTCTCCCAGCCTTTATGCTGCAATTGGGGTGACTTGCTGTTCTCTCATGCCTCCCCAATCATGCCTGAAAGTCCTCCCTTTTGGGGAGGGACATACTATCTAAAACTGGAACTTTTCCCTCCTGGAGATCTAGTCATGATCAAAACTCTCCCCTCTAGGCGAGGCGCCTGTGGCTCAACGGACTAAGGCACCAGCCACGTATACCTGAGCTGGAAGGGTTGAATCCAGCCTGGGCCACCAAACAACAATGACGGCTGCAACCAAAAAATGTCCAGGAGTTGTGGCGGGCACCTGTTGGGAGGCGGAGGCAGGATACTCGCTTGAGCCCAGGAATTGGAGGTTGCTGTGAGCTGTGATGTCACAGCACTTTATCCAGGGTGACAGCTTGAGGCTCTGTCTCAAAACAAAAACAAACAAACAAAAGAACTCTCCCCTCTAATTAACCTTCCCTAACCCCAACTTGGGAAGTCCCCTTTCCTGTTATCTTGTCTTCTTCTACAGCTGTTAAAGTTATAAGGTTCGATTCCTGCATACATCATTCATGAGTAAAATCCTGGAGCCCTCCATCTTCTACGGAAGCAAACAATGAAGACAGTCTACCACAGACGACCTACACTTGTGAGCCAAAAGAAAGTTTGAAGTTATCGTTTAGGAAACTGCAAGAAAAATCCTAATATGTTTTCCTTTTAGCATCACTGAATAAGTGCTTCTGACCTGACGCTGTTCTACGTTGCCTATTACTTATTATACTAATCAGATTTATGTTTTCCAGAAATGTCATCAAGCCACACGCAATAAAGTTGGCTCCAGTCCATGAACCCCTGTATCACTCTCCCTACAGAGATACCCTAACTGCCCCCTTCTATCCTTGCCCGATTCAGCAAGAAGCAGTTAGATCAAGTCTTCACCCTTTTTCCCTAACAGCAGTTAGAGTTTCTACTCGGAGAGGGAGAATTGATGCAGGACATTTGGCACCCTAGCCAGCTCAGTGGAGCTGGTGGACCTGCCGCCATTTCCTTGGTGGTATCGGTGCTGCGGCAGCCAGCTGAAGAACCATCGTGCTGGATGACAGGCAAGGAGGGGGACCTACAACCCCCACCGAAGGCTCCAATAGCCAAAAAGGCTGGACAACTGCCGAGGAGACACCTGTGACTTGTGTCTCATTCACTTTACACTTAGACTAAATGTGGAACCTCCATTTTCTATGCCTAGGTCAATTTCATGTGAATTTCCTAGGCCTCAATTCCATGAATGGACTGTGTCCATTCATTGATACATTCATTCACTTTGCCCCTGCGGAAGGAACTGTGTTAGTTCATTAATACATTCATTCACCTTGCCCCGGGTGGAAGGGACTGTGTTCATTCGTTTCCTGGCCAAGGAACACATACACCTATATATACCCTGAGACTAAAAGCCTAAAGAGGGAGACGGGGAAAGACCGGGAGAGAAACAAAGAGAGCTTTTCTATCCCCACTTGAGTTCTCTCTCTCTACCAGGAGCTTTAGTGTTTTCTGTATTCTTATCTGTAAATAAATTCTGTCTTACCACGGGGGAAAAAAAAAAAGAAAGAAAGAAAATGCCATGAAGGCGATGTTAAGCAGTCTGATGAAAACATTTCAGATTGTATATGAAACCAGCACATTATACCCCTTGATTGCACTAATGTATGCAAAAAATATACATTAAAAAAAGAAATATAATTTAATGTACAATTTTTCCTATTTTAAGAGGGTGTGCTAACTGTGGTGGTATATGCACAGAATTTGTTGGCATGGCATTGGGTTGAATAAATAGTTATTTTAATTAAAAATAAATTTTAAGATGTCTGACTTAACCAAAGCTTGAATTGAGGATCATAAAATGGAACATCAGTACAGTGTTCAGATCATAAATCACACTTTATCAGATATGTTGAGCTGTTATACTATAGTAACTGGGGAGACATAGATGAATCTTATGTAAAAAAGTGGCATGATCAGATTTCTGTTGTTAGACTACTCTGAACATATGGAAGATGGCCTGGAAATGAGAGACTGAAGACAGGGATTCTAGGCAGAAAGTGGCTTAAGAGATCTAGGATAAACTGATAGTATGTAAGCTCAGATGGTGGCGGTTAGAGTGCCAAAAAGGGAATGGATTAGTGATGAAATTATAATCAAGAAGACTTAGTTATCAGTTGATTGGCATAAATGGGATTGGAGAAATTTGAAGGAAGAGGGGAAGTTAAGAACCCAGATCTAGAAGCTTCTTGACACTTATTCAATTGTCTTACCATTTCTCTAAGCTATTTAGTTTTTCCCACTGCTGGCATTAGCTTTTGTTGGACCTCTTCCATGGCACAGAGGCCTCTTCTATTAACAGAGTATCTTGTGTATCCTGCTTGGCTTCATTATTATACTAAGAGATTTAAAGGTGGGAGCACAATTTCTTTCTTTATATCTAGGATGCTCATTTATAGAAGCATCCCTAGAAGTTAGTTATAACCTACTTAGGAGGTCCTATGGCGCTTCAGTGGTCTGGGCATGGGTACAGGAATTTAGGAAGGTATCTAGAGACCTCTACTTCTTAATGGCACAGTTCTCTGGGATCTACTTCTGTGTCTCTGTGGGAAATCTCTGCAAATAATGTGATTCCAGCCACCCTGGGTGCTTTGCACGAACAGAGAGTGCTCTTGGCTGAACCTCCACTCTTTCCATTTCTAAACTTTGTGTATTTCAAGGGAAATCTGATCTGGACTCTTCTTACTCATTTACACTTAAATCATCCAAGGGCTCTATTGTAAGAGTGAATTTAGCTCCAAAAATGTCTCATAAGCTTTGGTTATAAAATTCCCTAAGATGTTGTGAGATAGATTTTTTTTTTTTTACTTCCTTTTTCTTTGAAACAGTTGTTATAATTTTACCAGGAGTAAATGAATTTCTAACTTCAATGGGGTGAGATGTTTGGTTCAAGAGTTAAAAATGATGACATTTAAAGTCCCAAATGCATTCTTCAAGAATTGGCAATAATGAATCTCAGGGGATGAGATAAATGATAAATTCAGGAGAAACTGGGTGATGGGATGACAGGAACCATCCATTCTACCCTTTAGCTCAGTGCCCAAAAGCCTCAGGACTTTTGTCCCTTAACCTGGAAAATGGAGCTATGTGACAGCACATTCCTACTAGACACCAGCAAAATTAGCCAGAGGAAACAACTCCCATTTTGAACAAGCACCTGACAGTTTGCAGAATACTTTTCATGGTCTTTATGTTCACATAATCCTCCAAGAGCCCTGTGGGCTAGGAATAATCATCCACATTATTAAATTATAAAGAATATTATGAGGTTCAGTGGAGGTAACGTGACATATCTAAGGCCACAGAACTGATGTATAGTGAAATCAAGAATTGTCTTTAACTTCAGACTGCATTGAGCTGGGGATAAATAAGATATGGCAATTTAACTTGGGTTTCCAACAGTTCAGGTGACTATGGCAGAGTTCCTATCCAGGAAGTTCTCCTTTACGCCTCTCTACTTAAAGGTGGTACTTGCTTCCTTGGAGCCCCAATGGGAGGTTTGTTAATAAATATCTTAGAGCATGTCATATATTTTCCCTTAGTTTTATAGTTATCTGTGTATTTATCTTATAACCTCCCTACTCATTATTCCCCACACTTCACTAGACGTGAATATCTCAGAGGTTGAAATGTATTCTACTCATATTTCTTCCAGTATCTAGTTCAGGCACAGGTAGGACGATCTCTCAGTAAATGTTGAGTATCTGTACAGAGATTGGATATGTGAGCATGTACAGGCATGAGTGTGTAGGTTGGTGTGTGTTTGTGTGGGTATGGAAGATAAATGCATTTTAGAGGCACAGAAATTTTGGTGGAGGATGAGTGTATTTATGTGTATTGAAACAAATTTGACCAGAATATGCCCAGATGTTATTGTGAATTTGCTTAGAGGTGAGACCTATTTAAATTTTAGCGTAGGACTGGATAAGGAAGAAGACCTCTTTGTGCTTACTGAAATTATTTTTTGACAAAACCAAAAGGCTTTTATGGCTACTTCTCAGCCCTACTGTGTCCAAAGGCCAACTCTGGAGATATTTTCAGTTACTGCTGGTGCTCTTCCACAGAGGAATGGATCATAAGTCCAGGAAACATCAAAAATGAAGTCAGTAAAATTCACACTTGAAGCCCTCGCTTTCCATTTCTTTGGTCTTTTGTGCCTTCCTTCTTTACACTAAACTCCTAAGGGCTTCAAGTCAGAGCAGGTTCCCTTGGAACAAGGAAGATACATGATATATAGGATTGGCCAGCTAGAGGCCCAAGGCCTCCCTTTCAAAACTGAAGACTCATAGATTCTTCCTGGCTACTGATAAATTTCTGCCACCATTGTCCATTTACTAAAGAAGCATTTAAACATTTTATAAAACCTTTGACCTCTGGGAAATACATCAGTTGGAACGGGACTATAGAAGCTGTCAGATAGGAACTCTCTTTTTAGTATCACTAAATCTGAGTAAATTTATTTACAATTGGAACTATATTTTCTACTTTTCACCTGTAAAAATAGAGAATTTTTTCTTTTAAGGCCACTTTTTTTACCTTTATTTTCATTTCCAACTTTTCTCATCTTTTCAAAGACTTCACTTCCTCACTTTCTACTCATGCCCTCTCCCAAATATTTTTCTCTATTGTATCATTGTCATCATCCTGTAATATCTTTCCATGAAAAACATTATTTCATGGATCCTATATTCCCCTTAAGCTATACTTTCTAGTTATTTTTCTATTTCATTTGTCAAAACTTTTCAAAAGAGTCATTTGGAAGTACTGTCTGTATTTCTTCACTTGCAGGTCATTCCAAAATGAATTCTACTGAAAGTGTTTTCACTTGTAGGGGTGAGGGGAAACTTGCCCTTTTTCTAGAAAACTCACTGAATGATCAACTCATAATGAAGGCAGATTAATAAGAGAAATGTTTATTTCCAAATACTATGCTCGTGGGGATAATCACAAGAGTGATTACCCAATGTCCCAATGCAGTTCAGATATTATTTTACATGCTTTTTAGAGGGGAGGGGGAAATGGGCACTACGTACAATTCTGTTCAAGGGTAACAAATAGTGCTAAGGAGGATAAATAGATGAAGGACACAGATTAACTTGTGAATAAACCTAAGAGACAAGTGTTATGTTTTAAATGCTTTGGGCCAGGTATTCTATCACTCTTGATTTTCCTTCCTGCAATGTATTAATATAACAGGGATATGAAAGGAACTGTATTGTCCTCTGACTGATCAGGTCAGTCAGGCTTATGAAAATAGAAACACCTTTCCATTGGCCTATAAATCTCTAAAAGCCTCAATTCAAAATATTCCTTATACCAAATAGACAGATTTTGGGGTAAAATTCCCTGATCTCCTTCATACATATTTCTGATTTTTTTTTTTTGTAAAGGCTGTGTAGTATTCTGTTGTATATATTTACTACATTTTCATTTTTTATTAATTTATCTGTCAATACACATTTAGGTTATTTCCACATCTAGGCTACTCTGAGTAGTACTGAAATAAAATAGGAGTGAAAATATATCTTTAAAACCTTGAATTCCACTCTTTAAAAAAAATTCAGATTAATATGAATTTATAAATGATTAGATTACATCATTTGGATTTCTTAGGCAAAGTTCAAGTGGTAGTTGAGCCCACCTCCCCCACTCTTGTATTTAATCATGTTTTTCTCTCATATGGAAGAGTAGTTATTTATATATTGGTTTAATATTAGTATTTCATACATCAGATACTTGCTTTTACATTCTTGAGGTACTTTACTAAGAAGAAGGTTCTTCAACTCTAGTAAAGTAAGTACAAAAGATGTACAGTCTCCATCTTTTATGGTTCAACAGTATTCCATGGTATACATATACCACAATTTATTAATACATTCATGAGTTAATGGGCTCTTAGGCCAATCTCATTTGTTGGTATTGTGAATTGTACTATGACAAACTTTTTAGTGCAAATGTCCTTATGGTAACATGATTTTTCTACTTCTGGGTAGATACATAGTAATGGGATTGTGGGATCAAATGGTAGGTCTACTTTTAGCTCTTTGAGGATTCTCCACAATTCTTTCTATAAAGGCTGTTTTCGTTTATAATCTCACATAGTATAAAGTGTTCTCTTCACATCCACACCAGAATTGGAAGCTTTGGGACTTTGTGATCTGAGCTATTCTCTTTGTTTTTAGTTGATATCTAAATGTGATTTTAATTTATGTTTCTCTACTGATTAGGGGTGATGATCATTTTCTCATGTTGTAGATGGCCTATATCAGTTTACAAAATGTCCCATATATGCCTACTTTTCTTAAATGTTCTTCTCCAAAAGGATGTTTAATTTTCTCAAATGCCTTTTTCTGTATCTATTGTAATGTTCACCTGGTCTTTGTTTTTGCTTCTACTAATGTGATGAATTACATTAATGGATTTACTTATGTTGAGTCAAGCTTGTATTCCTGGGATAAAGCCCACCTGATAATGGTGTATATTTTTTATAATGTGTAGCTGTGCTTTGCTTGCTATGATTTAATCAGATATTTTTGCATTTATATTCATTATTGATATTGGTCTGTAGTTTTCCTTTTCATTGGATCCTTTTATGTTTTTGATATCAAGGTAATATTTTGCTTCATAGAATGTGTTAGAGATATTTTCATTCTTATCTATGTTTTGGAATAATTTCTGCAGTTTGTTTTGAAGGTTTGGTAGAATTCTGTTGTAAAACTATCTGGTCCAGAACTTTTCTTTTGTGAAAATAAAATTTATTTTTGCAATTTTGGTGCTTGATATTGGTTGGTTCAAATTTATTTTATTTTTACTTCAAATTTTATTTAAAATTAATTTAATTCCAAGATTAAATTCACATTGTAGCAGTGACTGGATCCCACCCTAGGGGCAGGAGGCACTAAGACCTGTGGACTGGTACAACTGACTGAAGAAATATAAAGTTAGGAAAGATGATAAAGAACTTTACCTCTTTTATGTTTACATGGATGGAGCTGGAACATATCTTTCACTTCCTTTGTTAGATATATTCCTAGGTATTTAATTTTCTATGAATCTACTGTAAAAGGTATAGTGTCTTTGATTTGATTCTTAGCTTGACTCTTATTGGCATATATGAAAGCTACTGATTTGTAGGCATTGATTTTGTATCCTGAGATGCTACTATATTTCTTAATCATTTCTAAAAGCTTTGTAGTTGAGTCCCTGGGGTTTTCCAGTTATAAGATCATTTCATCCTCAAAGAGTGAGAGCTTGACCTCTTCTATCCCCATTTGAATACACTTGATCTCCTTCTCTTGCTTGATTACAACGCCTAGGACTTCCACCACTATTTTCAATACCAGTGGTGACAGTTGGCATCCTTTTCTACTTCCAGATCTGAGTAGTCATGCTTTCAGTTTTACTCTGTTCAAAATGATATTGACTGTGGGTTTATTGTAGATGGCCTTTATCAATGTAACATATGTCCCAACTAAACATATTTTCTTAAGTATTCTTATCACAGAAGGATGCTAGATACTATCACAGCTTTTTCTACATCAATTGAGAATCATATGATCTTGTTTTTTATTTTCATTATGTTGTGAATTAGATTTGTGGATTTACATATGTTGGCCATCATTGCATCCTTCAGATAAAATCCACTTTATCATGATATTTAGTGTGACTCTGTATTATTCTTTGTTAGATATTATTGAATAATTTTTCATTGCTATTCATTAATATTATAGGCATCTAGTTTTCTTTTCTGTTTAGTCCTTTCCTGGTTTTGCAATCAAGGTGATATTTGCTTCATAGAATGTGCTGGGGAGAAGCCTTCTTCCTTCTGTTTTGGAATAGATTATGAAACATAGGTACTAGTTCTTACTGGAAGGTTTGGTAGAATTCTGGTGTGAAACCATCTGGTATAAGGTTTTTCTTTTTGGAATATTTTTGTATAGTTGATGCTGTTTCACTGCTTGACATAGGTCTATTAAAAAATTATCATTTTTTCTAGTTGAGTTTAGGAAAGTGGCATGCTTCCTGATATTGGTGAATGTTTTATGCATCTTCATGTTTATGGATAGAGAGTTTTTTGTAGTAATTGTTGAAGATGTTTTGTATTTCTGTGGTATCTATTTTTATTTCCCCTTTCTCAGTTTTAATTGCAGTTCTTAGATATCTTAACTTTCTGTTTGTGATTAGTCTGGTCAAGGATTTAACAATTTTATTAATCTTTTCAAGGAACTAACTTTTTGTTTTGTTAATCTTTTAAATTATTCTTTTATTTCCAATTTAATTTAATTCTACTACAATTTTAGTTATTTCTTTTCCTCTTCTGGTTTTTGGGGTTGGATTGTTCATCCTTTTCTAGTTGCTTGAGATATCCCTTTAGATTGTTAACTTTTGCTCTTTCTTTTTCCTTGATGAAGGTATCTAATGCCATATATATGCCTCTTAGGACTGCCTTTGTGTATCCCACAGGTTTGGATAGCTTGTAGCTCCATTATTGTTTTGTTAAATAAATCTAATGAGCTCCTTCTTAAACTCATTTTCCACCCAGGTTTTTAAGCTTGGGGTTATTTAGTTTCTATGGCTTTATTTGCGTATGGAAATTTCTTTTTCTGTTGAGGTTAACTTTTATTCTGTGATGATCCAAGAGGATATAAGCAATCATTTATATTCTTTGGAATTTATTGAGGTTAGACTTGTAACCTAAGGTGTGATCAATTTTGGAGGATGTTTCATGGGATAATGAGAAGAATTTGTATTCAGATTTGTTAGGACAAGATGTTCTGTATGTATCTGTTAAGTCCATTTGCCCAAAATCATGTTTAAATATATATATATATAGGAGAGGAGCCAAGATGGCAGTCTGTAGCCAGCTTTCTGCAGATGCTTCCATCTCCTTCCAGAAGGAGAGTTAAAAGACAGAAATTTAGCAAGAAAGCCAAAGGTTTGGAACTGAGCCAAAAGAGAAGGTCGAGGAATGCACATCAACCCTGCTGGAGCGACCTGCGACACCAAGGATACAAATAAAAGGTACAGAACACATCGCCAAGCAGACAGGATTCCCCTCCCCTCGTGAGATCGACTTGCAGCATACTCCATACCTCCATACAAACAAACGAGCAGAGTTCAAATGTCTTTCCACTCTAGCCCACGGGAGAGACCCTCTTAAAACTGGACCTCCTTCCCCTACTAGAGTGCCGTGGCACTCTCCTGCTAGGCATAAAACTGTATAAAACTGTATATATTCTCTACCTATAAGTTTGAACTCCTGGCACTCCCCTCCATTCTCACCCTGAGGTCTGGAGGTCTGTCCCCCATGAGACCAGATTCTTGGATATTTTCTCAAGGGGTGTGGACAGAGTGTAGGCTATTGCTCATCTGTGCTGTTTTTCTGGCTCAGGAGTGGTGAGAAGAAAGTGAGCCGAGAGGAGACCAAACTGGAGAGGTGGTCCCCTGAGGCACTGAGTGGGAGCAGGAGCAATGGCTGTGGACCTCATGCCCCTGGAGATGTTTTGAGGAGACACTCTCACTCTCTCTGGGTGGCCAGGGGAAGTTGGCTTCTCTGGTGGCAGCCATCGGCAGAGGGGCAGGATTCGGGAGTGAAGGACATGCCTGAGGTGGTATCGGGACTAGCTGGGGCCAAGCACAGGGATTAGAATATACGCACGGAGAAATCTTTGATAAATTTCAGCTGCACTTGGCCCTCAGGGGATGAAAGCTGAGACAAAGGGCTGAAGCTCACAGACTGAGTCAGGACTATTAGCAGCCCAGCCTCTCTTCCACAGGGCAGAAATTCTGCGAACTTATTCTGTTCCATCAGCAACATCAATCAGGGACAGGGCTGGAACTGAGTAAATTATCTCAGCCCCTATCAAGTACCCAGGTTGTCAGGCCTCACCTCCCCCTTGCCAACACCGACAGAAACTTGTGGACTGGCCAAGGAGCCACAGAAACCCTTGTTATGTAGGCTGGTGTAAACCTTTACAGCATCTGCTCATTGGAGGGAAATGAATCACAGACTTGCAGGGTTACCAGAGACTGGGTATGTCAGAGGGGCAAGGTGAGGGAGGAGGCATCAACCTTCCCAGACTAATTTACTGGCTGGGGACCATCCTGAGCTCACAGAGCCCTGGAGCAAATTATACTAGAGCTGCCAACAGACTCCTGCTATCTAGTCACCAGAGACTTTTCAACTCTTTGACTTGAGGTTGGTACTGGCTGGGGCAATTGATTGGGACCTCTTCAACTGGGCCAATCCCCGAGGACTTTCCAATGTGGTACACTGGGTGTGCGGTAATGGGAAGGTTTGATTTTCCTTTCCCAATTGTTGTCTGTGGTGGGTGTGGTGACCTAACTTCTGGTATTTCTCCACAGCTCAGATTCCAACACAGAGTAACTAATTCTCTAGGGTAAGACAGTTACCAGCTGAAAATAAGACAGAGCCACTTAACCCCACCACATCAAGAAGGCTCCCAGTTGCACAGGCAGTAGCAAAGTATGGATTGGCAAAACTCTAGGGGAAAAGGTATAAACACCAGTCCCAGCTTTCAGGCAAAGGACTGGTCAATCACTACTCCTAGAACCCCCAACCTAAATTATCCTTACTTACTCATCCAGCCAAACGGTGCAAAATAAATATGGGATGGAATCAGTGGAAGAGCTCTGGAAACATGAACAATGAGAGTAGATCAACCCCCCCAAGGAACAATTTGGCGGACACAAATGATGATCCTATGCATAAACAAATGGCTGAGATGTCAGAAATCAAATCCAGAATTTGGATTGCAAACAAGATCAATAAAATAGAGGAAAAATTGGAATTAGAAATTCTGGGAGCATTTCAAAAATTGTCTCAAGGAGTCAAGGAATTCAAAGACCAAATGACCAAAGATTTTGACACATTGAGACAAGAAGTTGCAGCCCTCAAAGATCTGAAAAACAAAGTAGAATCCCTCAGTAACAGAATTCAGCAAGCAGAAGAAAGGATTTCTGATATGGAAGACAAAGCTTTCAAACACTCCCAAACCTACAAAGACTTAGAGAAATGGAAGGCAAAAATGGATCATTCTCTCAGACAGCTCTGTGATAACTCTAAGAAAACCAATATCCGCCTCATAGGGATACCTGAAAATGACAAAGTGACGTCACAAGGCATAAAGTCTCCTCTTTATAAGATTATGGAAGAGAACTTTCCAGACATGCCAAGAGGTTCTAAAATTCAGGTAGCGGACAGTTTCAGAACCCCAGCATGACTCAACCCGAATAAGACATCACAAGGCATATCATAATTAAGTTAACTAAAGTTGATATGAAAGAGAAAATTCTGAAAGTAACCAGATGCAAGAAATTTATTACCAACAAAGGGAAGAATATTAGAATAACTGCATATCTCTCTGATCAACCCTTTCAAGCTAGAAGAGCATGGTCACCTACTTTTAATCTCCTAAAACAAAATAACTTTCAACCCAGGATCCTGTACCCAGCTAAACTGAGTTTCATCTACGATGGAGAAACTAAATACTTTAATGACATCCACATGCTGAATAATTTTGCTATGACTAAACCAGCTCCCCAGGATATTCTCAAACCTATCCTCCATAATAACCAGCATAATCCTCCACCATGAAAGTTTTCTCACCCAGAAACTTCTTACCAAATTCAAACTTCCACAGTGACAAAAGGATTTAAAATGTCCACTAGATTTTTCACAGATTTATCAATATGTTCTATTAATGTGAATGGCTTAAATTGTCCTCTAAAGAGGTATAGGTTGGCTGATTGGGTACAAAAATGTCAGTCCAGATATCTGATACATACAAGAATCTCACCTTAGCTTAAAAGATAAATTTAGACTCAAGGTGAAGGGATGGTCATCTATATTCCAGGCAAATGGAGAACAGAAAAAAGCAGGTGTTGCAATCTTATTCGCAGATACAATAGGCTTTAAACCAACCAAAATACAGAAGGATAAAGATGGTCATTTCAAATTTGTTAAAGGTAATACACAATATGATGAGATTTTATTTATTAATATTTATGCACCCAACCAGAATGTACCTCAATTTATAAGAGAATCTCTAATAGACATGAGTAACTTGATTTCCTCCAGCCCTATAGTAGTTGGAGATTTTAATACTCCTTTAACAGTGTTGAATAGAACCTCCAGTAAGAAGCTAAGTAAAGAAACTTTAAATTTAAACTTCATGATTCAACAACTGGATTTATCAGATATCTACATAACATTTCATCCTAATAAAATTGAATAAAGATTTTTCTCATCAACCCATGGAACATACTCAAAAATTGATCACATCTTAGGTCACAAGTCTAACCTCAGCAAATTTAAAGAATAGAAATTATTCCTTGCATCTTCTTGGACCACCATGGAATAAAAGTTGAACTCAATAATAACAGGAATCTGCATACTCAAAACAAAAACATGGAAGCTAATTAACCTTATGCTGAATGACAGATGGGTCATACACGAGATTAAGAGTAAATCACCAAATTCTTGGAACAAAATGACAATGAAGTTATGAATTATCAGAACCTCTGGGATACTGCAAAGGCAGTCCTAAGAGGGAAATTTATAACACTACAAGCCTTCCTCAAGAAAATGAAAAGAGAGGAAGTTAACAACTTAATGGGATACCTCAAGCAACTGGGAAAGGAAGAACATTCCAACCCCAAAACAGCAGAAGAAAAGAAATAACCAAAACCAAGGCAGAACTAAATGAAATTGAAAACAAAAGAATTATACAACAGATCAATAAATCAAAAAGTTGATTCATTGAAAAGGTCAATAAAATAGATAAACCTTTGGCTAACCTAGTCAGGAAAAAAAAGAATAAAACCTCTAATTTCATCAATCAGAAATGGTAAAAACGAAATAACAACAGATCCCTTAGAAATTCAAAAAATCCTTAACAAATATTACAAGAAACTTTACTCTCAGAAATATGAAAATCTCAAGGAAATTGACCAATGCCACCTTCCTAAACTTACCCAGAATGAAGTGGAAATGTTGAACAGGCCAATATCATGTTCAGAAATAGCATTAACTATACAAAATCTCCCTAAAAAGAAAAGCCCAGGACCAGATGGTTTCACATCAGAATTCTACCAAACCTTTCAAGAGGAACTAGAACCTAATTTATTCAACCTTTTCGAAAATATAGAAAAAGATGGAATACTACCCAACACATTCTATGAAGCGAATATCACCTTGATCCCTAAACCAGGAAAAGACTCAACAAGAAAGAAAATTGCAGACCGATATCACTAATGAATATTGATGCAAAAATATTCAACAAAGTCCTAACAAACAGAATCCAGCAACACATTAAAAAAATTATACTCCACAACCAAGTACGCTTTATCCCAGGATCTCAAGGCTGGTTCAATATACGTAAATCTATAAATGTAATTCAGCACATAAGCAAATTAAAAAATAAAGACCATATGATTCTCTCAATTGATGCAGAGAAAGGTTTTGATAACATCCAGCATCCCTTCATGATCAAAACACTTCATAAAATTGGAATAGAAGGGACATTTCTTAAACTAAAAGAGGCCATCTACAGCAAACCCACAGCCAATATTGTATTGAATAGAGTTAAATTGAAATTATTTTCACTTAGATCAGGAACCAGACAAGGTTGCCCATTGTCTGCATTGTTCTTCAACATTGTAATGGAAGTTTTAGCCATTGCAATTAGGGAAAAAAAGGCGAACAAGTGTATCCACATAGGGTCAGAAGAGATTAAACTTTTACTCTTCGCAGATGATATGATTGTATATCTGGAAAACACCAGGGATTCTACTACAACACTTTTGTAAGTGATCAAGGAATACAGCAGCGTCTCAGGCTACAAAATCAACACCCATAAATCTGTAGCCTTTACATATACCAATAATAGTCAAGCCGGAAAAACAGTTAAGGACTCTATCCCTTTCACAGTAGTACCAAAGAAGATAAAATATATAAAAAGGATGTGAAAGATCTTTATAAAGAGAACTATGAAATTCTAAGAAAAGAAATAGCTGAACATGTCAACAAATGGAAAAACATACCATGCTCATGGCTGAGAAGAATCAACATAGTTAAAATATCCATACTACCCAAAGCAATGTACAATTTTAATGCAATTCCTATTAAAGCTCCATTGTTATATTTTAAAGACCTCAAACAAATAAAACTTCATTTTATATGGAATCAGAAAAAAAACTCAAATAGCCAAGACATTACTCAGAAATGAAAACAGAGCAGAAGGAATCACGCTATCAGAACTGAGACTGTACTCTAAATCGATAGTGATCAAAACAACATGGTACTGGCACAAAAACAGAGAGATAGATGTATGGAACAGAGTAGATAACCAAGAGATGAACCCAGCTACTTACCACTATTTGATCTTTGACAAGCAAATTAAAAATGTTCAGTGGGGAAAGGATTCCCTATTTAACAAATGGTGCTGGGTGAACTGGCTGGCGACCTGCAGAAGATTGAAACTGGACCCACACCTTTCCCCATTAACTAAGATAGACTCTCACTGGATCAAAGATTTAAACTTAAGACATGAAACTATAAAAATACTAGAAGAAAGTGCAAGGAAAACTCTTGAAGGAATTGGCCTGGTTGAATTTTTTATGAGGAGGAGTCTCCATGCAAATTGAAGCAGTATCAAAAATACACTACTGGGACCTGATCAAACTAAAAAGCTCTGCACTGCTAAGAACATAGTAACTGTAGCAGGCTGACAGCCCTCAGATTGGGAGGAAATATTTGCAGATAATGCCTCCGACAAAGGTTTAGTAACCAGAATCCACAGAGAACTCAAATGGATTAGCAACAAAAGAACAAATGATCCTATCTCAGGGTGAGAAAAGGACTTGAAGAGAACCTTCTCTAAGGAAGAGAGGCACATGGCCTACAAGCACATGAAAAAATGCTCATCATCCTTAATCATCAGAGAAATGCAAATCAAAACTACCTTAAGAAATCATCTAACTCCAGTAAGATTAGCCCACATGACAAAATCCCCAAACCAGAGATGCTGGCGTGGATGTGCAGAAAAGGGAACACTTCTACATTGCTAGTGGGAATGCAAACTAATATATTCCTTTTGGAAGGATGTGTGGAGAATACTTAGAGATCTAAAAATAGATCTGCCATTCGATCCTATAATTCCTTTACTAAGTATATATCCAGAAGACCAAAAATCACATCACAATAAAGATATCTGTACCAGAATGTTTATTGCAGCCCAATTCATAATTGCTAAGTCGTGGAAGAAGCCCAAGTGCCCATTGACCCACGAATGGATTAATAAATTGTGTTGCATGTATACCATGGAACACTACACAGCCTTAAAGAAAGATAGAGACTTTACCTCTTTCATGTTTACATGGATGGAGCTGGAACATATTCTTCTTAGTAAAGTATCTCAAGAATGGAAGAAAAAGTATCCAATGTAATCAGCCCTAGTATGAAGCTAATCTATAGCTTTCATGTGAAGGCAAAATCCAGTTATAGCACAAGAAATGGGGAATGGGGCAAGGGAGGGGAGGGGCGGGAGAGTGATTGGTGGGATCACACTTACGGTGCATCTTAGAAGGTTACAAGTGAAAATTACTAAATGCAGAATATAAATGTCTTCATATAGTGATTAAAAGGCCATGAAGGCTATGTTAAATAGTTCAATAAAAATATTTCACATTGTATATGAAGTCAGCACATTGTGCCCCATGATTGCACCAATGTACACAATTATGGTTTAATAAAAATAAAATATATATATATATATATATTTTCTTTTGTTTAGTTTCTGCTTAGAATATCTGACAATTACTGTATAAGGGTTAAAATCTCCAACTATTAGAGTGCAGGAAGACATCATATTTTTCAGGTCATTAAGAGTTTGTTTTGTAAATGGAGGAGCAGTCAGGTAGGGTGTGTAAATTTTAATTATTGAAATATCTTCATGTTGTGTGCTTCCCATGGCATGCATGTAGTGTCCATTCTTATCTTCATTTATATTTGTTGGTTTAAATTATATTCACAAATAAGATTGCAACCCCTGCTTTTTTCTGATTTCCATTTTCCTGGGTTATTGTTTTCCATCCCTTCTCCCTAAATCTTGTTTCATCCCTTGAGTTTAGATGTGTTTCTTGGACAAAACTGATATCAGGCCTGAAATTTTGTATCCAGTCAATTCTTTAAAGGGGACTTGAAGTCATTCACATTTATTGAGGGATGGTGGAATTTTGGTAATCTCATTTGTCAGAGGTCCAGAGATTATTTTTACCCCTTCTTCCATTGTGGAAACTGGGATTTCTTTAACTTCTGTGTGGTTTACTTTGGTGCTGAACCACCGTGCTTATCATTATGAAGAATGGTTCTGAGTAATTTCTCTAGATCTGGTCTAGTTGTGGTAAAGTTCTTCAGTGTTTGCATATCAGTGAAATAGTTGTTCTCTATTGCATATAAAACTTAATTTAGCAGTATACAGAATCATGGACTGAAAATTGTGTTCGTTAAGAAGATTAAGGGCCAATGACCACCCTCTTCTGCCTTGAAAAATTTCAGTTTAAAAGGTCTGTTGTTATCTTGATATTTTTCCCTTTGTAAGTAAGACTTATCTTATGCATGAATGCTTGCATAATTTTTGTTTCATTTTGACATTGTCAAAGTGACTAAGTTGATTACAATGTGTCTTGGTGATGCTTTTTTGAATTGAGTTGTTCTGGAGCTATGAAACTATCCATTATCTGAATTTCTGTGTCTCTCACAGTACTTGGGAATTTTTCCACCAGGATTTCTTGAAAAATATAGCTTGGTGCTTCCAGGACCATCATCTTCTTTAGAAATCCTTATAATTCAGATATTTGCTCTTTTGGAATGATTCCAAAGCATTCTCAAGGAATACTCTGTTTCTATTCTCTTTTATTCTGCCTTTTTGAATGATTGGGTTAGTTCAATAGATTTATCTTTGATTTCTGAAATTCTTTTTTCTCCATTTCTACTCTATCATTGAGTCTCTGTTGTTTTGAAACTCCTTGAATGTCTCTTCCAATTCCTTAAGCTCTGCTGTATCATTCCTAACTATGCCCCGATCCTTGGTGACTTTGTCTTTAATTTCACTAATTTCTTGAGACAATTTTTGGACTACTTTTTGGATTTCATTGTCTCTTCTTCTTAAATCCATTTCTATTATTTGCCACTCATACTCTGAATTATATTTCTGACACTTCAACAGTTTATCTATGGATGATATCTTCTTCTTAATATCTTTTGTTATCTCTTGGGGAAGTTGTTCTCCTTTGATTAATTGTGTTACCAGGATTCTTCTGATGATTCCTCCCCATGCATGTTTTCAGCTTCTTTTTTATATTAATTATACTTTTTTCAGCTGAAATATTAGATTGTTCCTAAATAGTTATTGAGGGATAATCTAATTCAGGACCCTTAGGCAGCACTTCAGAGACATGTTTGGCTACTAAAACTGAACCTATTGGGCTGGAATCAGTTTTGGAGACACTGGAATATGGTTGGTGCTACTCCTTCAATTCTGACTGTTGAAATGAGTTAGAGTATGTATCTGTAGCCCTTCTTGTGCACATCCTTCTGAAAATCCCTGTCAGGGCCCCAGCATAAGCTTCTCTGAGGGGCAGCCTTGCTTTCTCCAATTTGTGTGGTATAGCACTTGGAGATGCACCACCCAGATTTTCCTAGGCTGAGGTGTCTCTTGATTAGTGGATGAGTCTGCCTTTGTCCTAGTATCAGTTCATCTTCAACCCAGTTTAAGGGAGTCTGGGGGAATTTTGCTGAAGTCCCTGATATAAAAGGTCAAACCATTCCAACTCCCCTTTCACCCTACGACTGGTCCTTGGGCCACCTAACTGCTCCCACCCAATTTTCTGCCCAGCTACAGCACTAAGGATCCTTGACCAAACAAATTAAAAGTGTGGTGGCTTTTCTCTGGAGTTCTGACTGGAGGCATTTGACTGAATACACTTTGATGTTCATGGCAGCTGGGGGAAGGGAACCACAGCTTGCCATCTGCTTCCTGGACCTGCCTAGGGCAGATTTGCCTGAGGCTAGGCCTATGTATCTCCATGTAGGCAGGGCCAGGAAAGGCCTGTCAGGTACAGATACCAAGCAGAGTCACTTCAGATGGTAGGGTAAAGGTCTCTTCTACCAGAAGGAACAGGAGAGACTCCATCTCCTCAGAGTCAGTGCAGCCACGTCACAATTTCCTTTCATGTCAGGGGGGCAGGGCAAACTCAGTTAACCAGACCACACAATAGAGAGGACCCTTAGAGACTTCACCAGAAATACGAAGAGCACAGGACCTTCCTCCCTTTCTCGTGTCCAGTTAAGGATCTCGCCAGTTGTGGTGGGGGAGAAAGTGACTTCTGTGATCCTTGGTTTTCTAGTGGGGCTGTGTGGAGTTCCTTCACCTTTCTAGTGCCTAGTGTTGGGGAAGATCCTCCAGACTGCCTGAGCTGGCTGGGCTAGCACTCCAATTGTGGGAGCACTGGAAGGCCAACCTCTGCAAGGTCAGTCTTTCCAGCTACCAAAGGGGGACCTGGGCTGTGGTAAAAGGGGACAGAGACAAAATTTGTTCACTATTCTGTCAGTTGGGATGGGGACTCAGGGTGTGGAGATTTCTAGGTGCAGAGAAACTAGTTTTTTTCTTGTCTCTCTCTCTCTCTGTCTTTCTCTCTCTGTGTCATGGGTAAACAACCCCATATGAACTGCTCTGCATGGAGAGCCTAGAAAAAGGCCCCAGGAGGATGATGGGCCTCCTTTACTTGTCTCTTAAGTACTAGGCTACTTTGGTACCTTTCTTGTGCAGCTGCTCTCTTTTCTCTCCCTTTCCCTTTCACATCTTCATTTGTCAATGTGGGGAAGCTGAGTGCCTTGATTTCTTCTCCTTGCATTCAACCCCTCAACAACAACTGCTCCAAGTTCACTTCAGTCCAATTTTTCTCCTGCTAGACCAGAGTTTCTGGTGAAGGCTGTCTCTAGTCAGCCATCTTGCTGCCTGCCTCTACTGCACCTACCAAATTATTTTTTGATGAATACTACATTTGAATCACTAGGGCATCAAAAAATGTCCCTTCATATTGGGAGAAGGAAGAACTCTTTTTCTAGATCATAAGGAGAAATATCCAGCATGTCTTTAGCATCTCTGTGTGGGAGGGGCAGATTCAGAGGATTATAATCAGTCCGAAATGGAGAGGCCCTTGGATTTCATCTAATAACATACTCTCATTGAATAAGATAAATAAGGTCAAAATATTACTTTTTCTATAAAAAGTTAAGCTCAACTCATGGAAAATCTATGGAGAATATTTTTTGGAATTGAGGGCTATAGTTGTTCAATACCTTAGCTCATCCTATCTCTGAAGTTCATAGAAGTAACAAATTTCTTCCTTTTCTTCACCTGAATTAATAGCCAGGTTTTTCTTGGCTATTGATGAAGGGTACATTGGCTGAGGCCCTAAGTGGGTATAGAGAACTTGGATATGTGAGTCAAAGCTAAGAAAAGTAAATGAAAAAAAAAAATTAACAGTGGCTAACATATATTGAGATAGTGTTTATTATGTACCAGGTAATGTTTTAAGAACTGTATGTAGGTCATCTTGTTTCCTCCTATTCCAATCCCACACAATAGATACTATTATTTATTATTATCCTTATTTTACGGATGAGAAAAAAATTAGAGTCATAAAAGGGGTAATTAACTTGCTCAAGGCAACATGAGAAAGGTGGAAAATCCCAGAAGTTTGGCTCCAGAGCCCATGTTCTTGTCCTCTATGCCATGGAATAAAGGTACAAAAGGAGTTGGTAGGAGCACAGAAAGATTGTGGTAGCTGAGAACTGGGAAATACAGATCGATTGGAATAACTAGGTGCAAGTTGAGGAGGTGTAGCTCCATTGAGCTTGAAGGAAGCCTACAGGATATTGATATAGAACTTCATTGATAAATCAACTACTGTATGGGAAGAGTCAACTGAATCTATCTATTCAATGCTTCATATATTTAACAAGTTTCACTGAGAATCTAACTCCATACCAACATTATGTTGTTTTATGTGAGAGACAGATACAAATAAGACATGAATTCTAGTCACTTGGAATCTGTAATATATAGTAACATTTAAAACCAAAGCACAAAAATGATATTATAGAGAAGTAAGTGATATAGCCTTAAGGTACTGTGGAAGTTTAGTTTACAGATGGATAGTGATTAGACAAGTCATCAAAGTAGAGATGTCATGTAAGTGGAATTTTAATAGGTAAATAGTGGTTTGACAAATGTAAGTTATAGGAAAGAACATTGCAGGCAGAGGAAGTAGTATTAACAAAAGCAAGGAAGAAAATGGAACTGTCTTGAAAAGTAAGAAAGTTTAGTTTGGCTGAAGTATGCAATATTCATGAAAAAATATAATACCAAATATCTATGACCAACTCATTCAGTCTTCATGACAACCCTTTGAGATAGACAACTGTCATTGTTTCCATTCTACAGATGAGGAAATTGAGGCTCAGAGATATAAAGTAACTTTTCAGAAATCTCACAGATAAAGAAGAATGGTGAGGCTAGGATCTAAACCAAAGAGGATGGTTCTTCAGCTCATGTGCTTATAAGATGATAAAAGTTTAGATTTTACTGTAAGTGAAGCCACCGAGAGTGTTAAATAATGAATTGAATTGAACTTAAGTAACATTCGGTAGCTTTTCCCAGTAACTAGATGAAGGCTGTATTGGAGACAGACTGTACCTTTAAGAGTTTTTGGTAATGTTGGTGGCATTTACCAACCAATTATAAGAGAAAATTGAGATAAAATAGAGGGATTTGTGAGACATAGCTATGGATGCCATAAAGACTGAATGACGACTCAGGTTGAATCATAGATTGAAGACTAATACCCCAAGGATGGTATAATTGAAGTCTTCAAAGCCCATGTCCTGAAATCATCCCCCCCCCTTTTTCTTTTTTTTTGTAGAGACAGAGTCTCACTTTATCGCCCTGGGTAGAGTGCCGTGGCGTCACACAGCTCACAGCAACCTCCAGCTCTTGGGCTTAAGTGATTCTCTTGCCTCAACCTCCCTAGTAGCTGGGACTACAGGCGCCCACCACAACGCCCAGCTATGAAATCATCCCCTTTTATAACAAATAGCCTTGCACTTTTTTTCAACCTTTAGGGAAACAGATAAGGAGTCTCAGGACAGAAAGAGCTTGCTCTAAATTTGTATTGGTTATTCTCCATTTGCTTTCCTACATGCACTCTCTTCCTTCCTCTACCTTGCTCTTTTCCCTGGTAATCTTACTTCTATGAACTATATCACCTGAACATACTTGCCCTCTGATTTCCGTTTGAGCATAATTTATATGTCATATGTTAGAAATAGTGCCAAAGTATTAATATTTGTTGATATTTATTAAGCTCATTCTATATTCTACTTATGTGCTAGATGCTTTACTTACATTATCATGTGAATCACCACAGAAAAATTTCAGGGCAGTAAATATTACCAACTATTTTACAGATGTGTGAACTGAGTCTTGGATAGGTAAAGTGATATTTCTGAGTTTTCCTAGCTAAAAAGCTAAACCTTGATTTAAATATAATTTAAATTACATTTAAAGTCCACATACTTTCTACTGCCACAAACCATAATTATGTAAGTATGGGCAGTAGCACAAATGTGAGCCAAGAATTCTGGCCTACAGCCCTGGCTTTGCTGTGAAACCTTGAACAAATCATTTTAGTACTCTAGTCTTTACCTAACCCCAATGAGAATAGCCCACACCAAAAAGTCCCAAAGTGGCCACACGTGGTGACTCATGTCTATAATTCTAGCACTCTGGGAGGCTGAGGCAGGTTGATGGCTTAAGCTTAGGAATTTGAAACCAATCTGAGCAAGAGTGAGACCCCATCTCTAATAAAAGTAGAAAAACTGGCCAAAGATTATAGTGAGCACTTGAGATCCCAGCTACATAGGAGGCTGAGGCAGGAAGATTGCTTAAACCCTACAATGTGAGGTTGCTATGAACTATGATGCCATGGCACTTTGGCTAGGGTAACAGAGTGACAGTAAAAAAAAAAAAAAAAAACTTCCAGTGGCAGAAGAGGTTCAGCAGCTGATGGCAGATCAACATTGGTAGCCTGTTTAATGCTTTCCCTTGGTATGGGAGCCACTACACTGGATTCACAATGACATCCTTTCAAGAAGTCCCATTGCAGACTTACAACTTTATCTATGTCATCTTTCAAAATGTGGCCCAAGAGTTACCTTCCTAATGCACACCTGTAATGTCATTACACCTTAACTCAATATAGCCATTCACATCCAGAAGATTGGGTTGGTATATTTAAGGTTGAGTTGAGTACTGCTCTTGATTATTACAGATTTTTATGGTCCCCTATGCCTGAACATTGTGTAGAAGGATCAACAGTCAATTGTGTATTAGCATTTCAAGGATATTACCTTCCAAATAATAATGGAGAATTTTATCAGTTCTGTTATGTTACCTATAAGGCTGAAATTCATGGAGCATGTACACCTTTCCGGTTTTGAGCTGCTTCTCTGTTTGAAGAGTTGCTTAGGATAGGAAATGAAGGAAATTCTGATATGTTGGTAGTGACCACAAAAGCTGGCCTTCTTGAGATGAAAATTGAGAAAACCATGAAAGAAAAAGAATAATTGTTAAAGTTATTTGCCGTTCTGGAAAAAGGAACAGCCCAACTTTAAGAACAAGTTGGAAGACTGGAAGGAAAACTTAACAATGAGAAAGAAAGATGTGACCAACTGCAAGCAGAGCAAAAGGGTCTCACTGAAGCATCACAGTCTTTAAAAGTAGAAAATGAAGAGTGTAAGAAGAGATAGAGTGATGCTACTTCCAAAGCTCTACAGCTTGAGGAAGATATTGTGTCAGTGACACATAAAGCAATTGAAAATAAGACTGAATTAGGCAGTTTAAAATACACTCAGGAAGGCACAATATGAAAGAGAACAATTTGAATGTCAGTTGAAGACAGAAAAGGATGAGAAGGAACTTTATAAGGTCCATTTGAAGAGTACATAAATAGAAAACACCAAGCTTATGTAAGAGGTCCAAACTTTAAAGAATTTAGATGAAAACAAAGAAAGCATTATTATTCATTTCAAGGAAGAGATTGGCAGACTGCAATTCTGTTTGGCCAAAAAGGAAAATCTGAAAAGGACTTAAATGCTTACAATCCCCAGTAAAGAAGATGCATTTTTTCTAAAGGAGCAACTTTGTAAAGCAAAGGAACAGGCTCAGGCAACTCAGCAAAAAGTTATCTTTCTGACTAAAGAACTATATGATGCTGTAAATGTGCAGGACAGAATGATGGCAGATCTACATAGTGCATTCTTGGAAAATTAGAAAGTTAAAAAGCAGATAGCTGATGCAGTTGCAGAACTTAAATCAAATTCTGTGAAAAAAAGATCAAGAAAGGACTGATACACTGGAACATGAATTGAGAAGAGAAGTTGAAGATCTGAGACTACATCTTCATACAGCTGCAGATCATTACAAGGAAAAAATTAAGGAATGCCAGCAACTCCGAAAACAAATAAACTTTCAGACCAGTCAAACAATAATAGTGTCTTCACAAAGAAAACTGGGAATCAGCAGAACGTAAATCAATGCTTCAGTAAACACAGACCCAGCCACGTCTGCCTCTCTGACAGATAGAAAGCCATCACCTTCTGCAGCAGAAGCAGAGTTTGATGTGATAACAAAGGGACAAGTCCATGAAAATAATTGCTGACCAAACAGAAAAGTATAATAAGTGTAAACAATTCTCGCAGGATGAGAAAACAAAATTCAATAAATATGCTGACCAACTTGCAAAAATGGAGCTGAAATGAGAAGAATAGGTGAAAATTGCTGAAAATGTAAAACTTGAACTAGCTGAAGTAGAAGACAATTATAAACTTCAAGTGGTGGAGAAAGACAAAGAAATAAGTGATCTAACTTCACATTTGGGAAACCTCTCCAGGAAAAGGAACTAAAAAGGAGTATAGAAAATCAAGCTGAAAGGAAAATGGAAGGTCATCATTCCCAGAGTCCTTAGAAGATCTTATAGTGTCTCAGCATATGCTCAGAGCAAAATGGTCACATTCCTGCACTGCCAAATGTACAGCCAATTCTGCAATATGGTAATCCTTACGTGACACAGGAAACAAGCGATGGAGCAGATGGTGCTTTTTACCCAGATGAAATCCAAAGGACTCCTCTGAGAGTCCCCTCTTAGGCACTAGAAGACAATGGTGTCTGCAGCCAGCCTGCTCCAAACTTTAGTCGGCCTGATGGCTTAGAAAACTCCAAGGATAGGAAGAAGATGAGAATGTGCCTACTGCTTCTAATCTTCCAAGTCAGTATTTACATGGGCATGGGACAGGTTTTTGCTTTGATTCCAGCTTTGATGTTCACATGAAGTATTCCCTCTGTGAATTAATGTTCCCTCCCGACTATGATCAGAGCAAATTTGAAGAACATGTTGAAAGTCACTGGAAGGTGTGCCCAATGTGCAGCAAGCAGTTCCCTCCTGATTATGACCAGCAGGGGGTCGAAAGGCATGTTCAGACCCATTTTGATCAGAATGCTCTAAATTTTGACTATTTACTTTTTATTTTGAATTAACATAGTTTAGCAGTTAAAAAAGATCATCTCAAATAGACCACTGAGGAGACGATAGCATGCCACTTTCATTTACCCTCTATTGTACTTTCTGACCAAGAGCTACTTTTAAGTTTGGTGTTAACTAGAGTCAGGGTTAATCTTTGGCTTATCAATAAAAATAATTTTAACCTGTGTTACTCTTACCTACTTTAAGAAAAGTTCTTTTGTGTTTATATATTTATTTATTCCCATGTTTGCAATATTGTATGAATAAGGGATACAGGAATTATTTTAATTAGTGTTCTGAAAATATGTATTAGAGTACTAGATTCTTCAGAATATTTATAAGTTTCTGTTTACTTTAAGCATGACTACTAAGTATTATGTAACAAAAAGCATTTATCATTAAAAAAAATTCCCAATGTGGAAAATGCTCTGGTGTGGGTGTGGAGAGAAGGGAACACTTATATAGTGTCAGTGAGAATGCAAACTAATATAGCCTTCTTTTTTGGAAAGAAAATATAGAGAACCATCAATGAACTAAAAATAGGACTTTCATTTTATCCTGCAATTCCATTACTAGATCTATACACAGAAGGAAAAAAATCATTTTACCATAAGATTGGGTGTTTTCAATTGATCTTTACTCACATTCACTAGTTCTATATTCTGCGATCTCTACCATCGTACTGAACCCATAGAGCAAGCTAGTTCTTCATATTTTTTTTAGTTATTTAATTTTATTTTATTTTTGAACATAAACCTTTCTTTTTATGTATTTTTCCTGTTTCTTATTTTAATATTGAGATTTTCTATATTTTCATTTTTTTCAAGAGAATTTTAAATTGTGTGTTGAAGTATTCTTTTATGCTAGCTGACTTAAAATCATTGTTAAATAATTTCAACATCTGATTCATGTTTGTGATAGCATCAATTGGTGGTAGTTTCTCAATCTAGCTGTGCTTCTTTTGGTTGTTTTCATAGCTGAATTTTTATTGTATCTTAGACATTTTGGCTATTATTTTAGTGGAATCTTGGTACTATTTAAATCTTTTGTTTTAGCAAGCAGTTACTTGTTTAGATTTAGCACATAGATACTTGGACTGCTTTTATGTCTGTGATTTAAATGACAACTTAATTTTCAGAGTTTTTGTAGGGTTGTTTTCATGTTTCTGGGGCTCCATTTGTTCCCTGTTGATGCTACCTGAGGTGGTGGAGTGTATTGTCTCCAGAAAGGTTATTTGGTGTCTTGAAAGGGGGTCTCAGGAACAGAAAGTTTTAGGAATTAAGGATGCCTCCCTGGCTGCTAGTTTCTCATTATGTAGTAACCCCCTGCCAGTAGCTCTCAGGTACTGTTTTTCACGATGAGTGCTTGTTGTGGTAGGGCCTCTGTTGCACTTTCTGCCTGGATGCCCTGTTGAGACCTATGAAAAAAATAATAATGGGTTGGGCTCTGCTATAGCAGAGTGAAGTTGAAGGACTTGCCAATTACCATCCCTTATTCCATTCTCAACAGTTTCAATATGCAGTCTTGGCTAATGATCACTGGGCTATGATCACTAAGGCCCTTCCATTTATAATTCTGTGAAAGGATGAAATATGATGATGAGAATCCTGACCTCAATGAAAGGTTCTGGGTCATTAGAAAATGGCATTTTAATTGGATCTTCTTCTTTCTCTGTGTTTAGGAGCAAACAGTAGAAAAACACAGGCTCACATGTAATGGAAGCTATCACTCGGTGATCTGAGGAAGGGCTTACACAAACAATAAATATAAAGATATAAAAATTATACTGCTTTAAAGTCTGTTATGAGGTTGAATTTAGGTCAAAGAATATGAAAGTGCTCTGTAAATGTTCACAGCTAAAGAAGTAGCAAATTTTAAAACAAGAATATTAATTCTATATTATAGAGTGGGGTGAAGTTAAATCATGCAAAAACAATGGATAGAAATTAGAATTATGTATATGCCATGAACAGAGCATTTGTATATGTCACATAATAGTAAATCCAATTGTCTATAATATACCTACACCTGAATTAGTAATGTCCCTAAATTTATGGATCCCTAACTGCTCTGGTTATAATTCCTTTGAATGAAAAATAGATACTCTATAGTCACAAGTTTGCCCATTGTATATGGAATCATAGGAGGGAAATTAGATAAACTCATAAAATGCTCCTGACACAACTATGAACAAAATTAGAATGGTTTCACAACTAAAATCAAATTATATGAGAACTCATGAGACAGGAGCAAGATGGCTGACTAAAGGTAGCTTTCACCAAAAGGTCTCACACTAAAGTGAACTCGGAGCAGTTAAAATTGGGAGGTAGATATCAGGAAGAAGAAATTGAAGGGTTTAGCAAGCCCACTGAAACAAACTCCAAGGACAAAGATGAGAAAGAAGAAGGGAGGAAATAGGACAGTTCCAAACAGACCAGACTCAGAGGATCATGGAGCCAAACAGAAGGGTAGGAGGAACATTTTCTCCTACTCAGAAATTCTCTGCCAACAGAGAACTGCAGAATTTCCATCCTTGTAGTAGAGAGCCACTAGGAAACAAAGACCTAGATTTCTTGCACTTAGGCTATCTTCTTATGTGTTCCCCTGCTGACTGAGAGAATAGGGAGCTATTTTGGCTGGTGGCTAGAACCTAGTCTCCTTTTCCTTTGGTTACCAAACATATTGCCCACTGCTGACATCTGTTTCCCTCTGCATAGCCTCAAATGGCCTGTAAGGGCTGCTCCATCCCCAGGCATCAGAAAAGCAAAGGAAATTTGAACCCTATCCAGCCTCCATAGTGACTACAGAAGTAATGGTTACAGGGGCCCTTTTCTCTCTTGCCAGCAAATATCGGTGTTCACAGCCAGTAGGCCACAAAAGGGAAGGGAGAAAGGCCCTAACCCCCACCCCCATATTTCATGGCAATTCAGAGGGGCCTCTGCACTACATGGACCAGTGAACTGGGAGCTCCCAACTCTCACTGCAGAAGAAAAATGTGTCTTAATTACACTAAAACTGGTGAAGTTGGGTCTTGGCTGAGTCTGCCTCCTTTTAGGAGGGAACATTCCCCACTATGGAGTAAGTTGGCCAACCCTGCGGGCTCCTCCTGAATATTCTTCCCCAGTCTACTCCTACTGGCAGGGAGAGAGATACGTCTACCCTTGGGTGACTGACCCCACTCTGGAAAACCTGGGAAGCATATGGCAAACCACAGATTTTCCCTTCCACCTAGCCACAGGTGAAAGCTGTAGCTTTTTAATTTTATAGTAGGTGGGGCTAACACTTTGTAAAAATCTACAGCTTGAATCTGTTGCTGGTAGGACTGACATTGAGGAAAAGCCACAGGTTTTGAATCTGTGGTAAACACAGTTGACACTTTGGCTGGAAAAGTTTGGCTCACTATCTGGGAGCTGCACCCCATACAGGAGCATCACCTGGAATGTCCTGCCCCTAGCACCACACTATCCAACTTAGAGAAAATAAGGCTGATCATCAAGGACTCTAATATAGTTAGTGCAGCTGTGAAAGAGCTTTGGGAAGCCATATGAGGAAATGGCCACAGATATAAGCAGCAACTCATTTAAACACTCTGTGGAGAAGGAGAGTGGTGAGCTTACTATTCTAGAATCTTTGAATCTGATTTGAGCCCACCAGTTTCAGTTTCCAAAAAGCCTTAAAACCATACTGAGTGGAGCAGCATAAGGACAATCTGCTATATTGCTCTGAGAGGCCCTGGAAGGCAAGGTGAACTTCACATTCTGGGGCCCTTGAAACTGACATCAGCCAGCCTGTTTTAATATCTAAATAGGCTCAAATCTCTAAAGAACAGGATGAATAGAAAGCATATGTGGGCCTTGGAAGGGTTTGGGACAGCTCCACATCCCAGAATCTCTGAATTTGACATCAGATCCATAGATTAGGCATCCAATAGGTCCTAAAACAGGCAGGCAAATGGGACTAATACTCACATTGCAGCTGGAGGAAGAAGGAACTTCCATTTGGCACATGCAAGTCCTAAAATGGGAGTGGAGATCTCTGTGTTTCGGGACAATGTTATCAGCAGCCCACCTTACTGTGTTTCCAAAGCCCTTACAGCAGTGGTTCTCAACCTTCTTAATGCTACAACACTCATTGCAGTAAAAATAATTTTATGGTTGGGGGTCACCACAACACAAGGACATGTATTAAAGACTTGTGGCATTAGGAAGGGTTAGAACCACTGCCCTACAGCCTATGGAGTGGTGCTAGTCCTCCCAGATTTGTATGCTTTTTGGTCAGCTGAGGCTTTGCCTTCCAGAAACCAACTGCCTCCTGTGAGCAGCATAAGTGGACCCAACCAGAATATCTCTCGACATCAACATGGGCACATCTAATTATTTATCTTAAATATTTAAATGATGAATTGAAAACACAAAATGGGAAGAATCAGCAGAAAAACTCTGGCAATGTAAAAAATCAGAGCATATCAACCCACTTAAGAGATTGCAGGGGAGATACAGCTGAAAATGTCATCGATAAAGAAATTGTCAGCTTGGTGCCCATAGCACAGTGGTTATGACACTGGCCACATGCACCAAGGCTGGAGGGTTCAAACCCAGCCCAGGCCAGCTAAACAACAATGACAACTGCAACAAAAAAGGAGCCAGGCATTGTTGCAGGTGCCTGTAGACCCTGCTACTTGAGGCTGAGGCAAGATAATCACTTAAGCCAAAGAGTTTGAGATTGCTGTGAGTTGTGATGGCATGGCGCTCTACCAAGGGCAACATAGTGAGCCTGTGTCTCAATAAAAAAAATAAAGAAAGAAAGAAATTGTCAAAATTACAGAAATGGAATTCAGATTATGGAAGACAAATGAGATGAATGAAATTGAGGAGAAGGTGGAAAAACAGTCCAAAATCTGTCTCAAGAAATCAATCAAATTAAAAACAATCTCACCAAGACTCCAGAAGAATCTTGTTAGGAAGATTAGAAATTTAGGAAGAATATAATGAAGCCCAAGAATTGAAAGAGGCAGTCAAGGAGATTCAAAATACAGTAGAGAGTCTCAGAAACAGAGTAGAGCACGGAGAAGAAAGAATCTCAGAACTTGAAAACAAGACTTTGGAACTAACCTAATCTTTTATAGATGAAATAAAGAAGAGAGCAAAAGCAAAAGTATCTCTTACAGACATTGGGACTACACAACATGCAAATATAGGAATCATATGGCTCTCTCAAGGAAAAGAAGAGAATTCTAAAAGCATGAAAACTCTACATCAAAATGTCATAGTGGAGAATATCCAAGCCATTACAAAAAGGTCTCTAAGAAATACAGATACTAGATTTTAACAGAACTCCAGGGTATCTCAATTCAAACAAATCATATCCTAGACACACTGTAATTTAATTTGCCAAAGTAAAAATGAAAGAGAAATTTCTGGAAGCAGCCAGGCATTAGCAACTTCTTACCTACAAAAGGAAAGAGTTTGAGTGACAATGGGCTTTTCACCAGAATCTATACTATACATGCCAGAAGAGACTGGTCATCTGTCTTTAACTTCCTTAAACAAAGCATCTATGAGTCCTAGATTCTGTATCCTGCTAAATTAAGTTTCATGTTTGCTGGAGAAATCACATCTTGTAATAACAAACGAACACCAAGGAAATATGCTAAAACAAGACTAGATCTGCAGGAATTATTCAGACCCCTTCTTAACACTAACAATTACAATGGACCATCAGCAAGGTAAATATGCCCATAAACTAAAGACAAGCCATACCTTCCACAATGTCGCAAGTGATAAAACTAAGCAATGGATCTGCACAAAACAAGATGAACAGAACTCTCTCAAATTTATCAATTCTGTCAATAAATGTGAATGGTGTGAATTTCCCACTAAAGAAGAATAGGCTAGTGGACTAGATCAAAAGTCACAAGCCAACTACATGTTGTTTTCAGGACCCACATTTAACTTACAAGGCAAAAACAAGACTCAGGGAAAAAATTGGAAAATAATATTTCAGGCAAGTGGAAATCAGGAAAAGGCAGGACTCATCACATATTTTCCAGATTCAAAATTTTGTTGGGCTTCCAACCAACAAAAGTAAAGAAAGAAAAAGAGGGACACTATATACTGGTCAAAGGAACAATACAACAAGAAGACATTTTGATCCTTAATATCTATGCACCCAACTTAGACTCTCCCACATATATAAAATAAAGCCTAACCAATCTGAGCAATAATATATCCTGCAACACCATGCTTCCTGGGGCCTTCAAAACCCTTCTGACAGAACTGGACAGATCCTCCAAATCGAACCTAAACAAAGAAGAACCAACATAAACACAACTTTAGAACAAATGGGCTTAGCAGACATTTGTAGAACATTCCACTCCAATAAAACTGAGTATATGTTCTTATCATAATCCCATGTACTATTTTCCCAAATTAATCATATATTAGGGCACAAATCAAATCTCAACAAATTTAAAATAATACAAATTATGCCTTGCATCTTTTTGGACCATCACAGAGACAAAGTAAAACTCAACTTCAAGAAAAATCTTAATACTCATACGAAATCATGGAAACTAAACCACCTTATACTAAACAACAGCTGGGTCAAGGAGGAGATAAAAAAGGAAATCATTATATTTCCCAAACAAAATGTCATTTCAGCCAAAAGCTATCAAAACTCGTGGGATACTGCAAAGGCAGCCCTAACAGGGAAATTTATTGCTTTAAATGCACACATCTACAAAACAGAAAGAGTTCAAATCAACGGTCTAATGAATCATCTCAATTAAATTGAGGAGGAAGAGCAGTCCAATCTCAAATCTAGAAGGAGAACAGAAATAACCAAAGTTAGTTGAGAAATAAATAAAACTGAATATATAAGAACCATATGGAAAATTGGTGAAACAAAAAGTTCATTCTTTGAGAAGATTAACAAAGTTGATAAACTGTTGGGCAGATTAAAAACAGAAAAGTAATACCTCTGATAACTTTAATGAGAAACAAAAATGGAAAATAACAACAGATAACCACAGAGATACAAAAGATCATCACTCATTACGACAAAAAAACCTGTATATACAGGAAATTAGAAAATGTGGAAGAAATAGAATAATACCTGGAATCGCACCACCTCCCTAAACTCATACAGAAAATTAGAAGTATTGAATAGAAAAATATAAAGCACTAAAAATGCAACAAAAATAAAAAAGCTTCCAATAAAGAAATGTTCTGGAACAGATGGGTCTACCTGAGAATTCTACAAAATCTTCAAAAATGATCTCACAGAGAACCTATTCCAACTAATTGACAAGGAAAGGGTCCCTCCCCAACTGCTTCTACAAAGGAAACAGCCCCTGATACCCAAATCAGGGAAGGCTCCAATAGCAAAAGAAAACTGCAGACCAATATCATTAATGAATATCAGTGCAAAACTATTAAACAAAATACTAGTAAACAGGCTTAATGCCTGTGCTCAAGTGGCTAAAGCACCAGCCACATACACCAGAGCTGGGGGGTTTGAATCCAGCCCAGGCCTACCAAAAAATGACAACTACAACCAAAAAATATCTGGGTGTTGTGGCGGGCGCCTGTAGTCCCAGCTACTTGGGAGGCTGAGGCAAGAGAATGGCTTAAGCCCAGGAGTTGGAGGTTGCTGTGAACTGTGACACTGCAGCACTCTACCCAGGGAAATAGCCTGAGACTCTGTCTCAAAAAAAAAAAAATACTAGTAAACGGAATACAGTTACACATTTATAAAACCACATGAGGATCAAGTTGGCTATATCCCAGGTATGTAAGTTTGGTTCAACATGCATAAATCCATAAATGTAATTCACTACATAAATAAAAATAAAATCAAAGACAAAATGACCCTCTCAATATATGCAGAAAGGCATTTCACAAAATTCAGTATCCTTTTCTGATAAGAACACTTAAAAAGTAGGCACAAATGGGACATTTCTTGAATTCATAGATGCCATCTACAACAAGCCCCACAATAAATTTTATACTAAATGGAGTAAAACTGAAAACATTTCCACTCAGAACTTGAACTGGACAAGAATGTCAACTATGGCCGCTACTACTCAACATAGTGCTGGAAGATCTAGCCAATGCAATCAGGCTAGCGAAGAATATCAAGAGTATGTAAATGGGACACAGGAAGTCAAACTCTCACTATTTTCTGATTATATAATCTTATACTTAGATAACCCCAAGGACTAAAGCACAAGTCTCCAGATATAAAGAAATATAATAATATCACAGGATATAAAATAAATGTCCACAAATCAGTAGGGTAGATAAACATCAATAACAATCAAGCTGAGAACAAAATCAAAGACACAATACCCTTCATAATTGCTTGGAAGAAAGTGAAATACCTGGGAATATACCTAACAATTGTCATGCAAGACCTCTATAGAGACAGCTATGAAATGCTGAGAAAAGAAATAGCAAAAGACATGAACAAATGGATGAACATTCCATGCTAAAGATAGGAAAAAGTCAACATTATTAAAATGTTCATAATACTCAAAGTAAATTACAGATTGAATGTAATATCCATTAAAGCACCACTGTCATATTTCAAAGAACTTGAAAAAATTATATATTGTTTCATATGGAGCCAGAAAAAAAAATCCAAATAACCAATGCAATTCTAAGAAATAAAATAAATATGGAGGCATCACTTTATCAGACTTCAGATTATACTAAAAGTCTATAGTCATCAAAACATTATGGTACTGACATAAAAATAGAGAGCTCTGTGAAACAGAATAGAGAACCTAGAAATGAAACCAAACACATATCACCATCTGATCCATCTGATCTTCAATAAAATATACAAAAACATGCACTAGGAAAAGGAATCCATATTTAGTAAATGTTACTGGAAGATATAGTTACTTACAAGTAAAAGGCTGAAAATGGGCCTGCACCTTTTATCTCTTAGAAAAATTGACTCACTCTAGCTAAAATAATTGAATTAAAAACACAAAACAATAAAAACTGTAGAAGAAAACATAAGGATAACTCTTGACAAAATTGGCCAGGAAACCATTTTATGAAGAAAACTCCCTTGGCCATTGTAGCAACATCAAAATTAAATGAAACATGAGCAAGCTAAAAAGCTTCTGCACAGCTAAAGGCACAAAAACTTATGCAAACAGACAACATTCAGAGTGGGAGTAGATATTTGCATTCTACAAATCTGACAAAGGGCTGATAATTAGAATGTACAGAGATTTTAAACTAATGAAAGGAACAGAGTAAATAATGCCATTTATAAGTGGACAAGAGACATGAACATAACCTTCTTCAAAGAAGACAGATGCATGACCAACAAACACATGAAAACTTGCTCATTGTTGCTAATCATCAGAGAAATGCAAATAAAAACCACCTTAAGAGATCACCTAACTCCAGTGAGAATAGCCCACATCACAAAGTGGAGGGAAGAGAACATTTTTACACTATTGGTGAGATTCCAAACTAATCTAACAAAGTAACCCTTTATGGAATAAAGTATGAAGAATCCTCTAAGAGCGAAAAGTAGACCTTTCATTTATTCCTTCAATTCTATTACTAGGCATCTACACAGAAGTAGAAAAATAATTTTACCCTAAGGACATTTGCACTAGAATGTTCATCATGGCTCAATTCCTAATCACAAAATGTGGAATCCACCCAAGTCCCCATCAACCCATGAATATATTAATAAATGGTGGTGTATGTACATCATGGTATACTATTCAATCATAAAAGATGGAGACTTTATTTTTTATTGCTTTTTTAAAATTATTGTTGGGGATTCATTGAGGGTACAAGAAACCAGGTTACACTGATTGCATTTGTTAGGTAAAGTCCCTCTTACAATTGTGTTTTGCCCCCAAAAGGTGTGGCACACATCAAGACCTCACCCCCCTCGCTCCTTCCCTCTCTCTGCTCTTCCTTTCCCCACCCCTCCCGCATTCTTTCTCTGCTGTCCCCTTCCCTCACTCCCACCATGTCATTAATTGTCATTAATTGTCCTCATATCAAAATTGAGTACCTGGGATTCATGACTTTAGATCACTTTTATTAACCTGAATGGAGAGACATCCATTATCCTTAGTAAAGTATCATTCTTCATAGGAAAGACATTCTCCTTAGTAAAGTATCACAAGCATGGAAAAAAAAATTCAATGTACTCAATACTATTATGAAACCAGTAGATGAACAAATACATGCCCACAGGAGAGAAAAACACAATTAAGTTCAAGTGGGGTCAGGGGGGAGGAGGGAATGAAAAGAGGGGAAGAGGGATGGGAATCAGAAGCTCTTACCTACTAGTCATTATGTAAGGGCAAAAACTATGATCCTACTTACTAGAAAAGTGCACCTTCTTTATTAGGACTCAAGAACAACTAGGGACTTTACCTAAAAAATGCAAACAATGTAACCTAATTGTTTGTGTCCTTATATTAGTCTGAAATTAAAAAAAAAAATTACATGACATTTTTGGTCCTGGTATCTTTTCCCATTTCAGTGACCATGTCAGCCTCTATATCTGATCTTTACTTCTGCAACAGACAGTCCTTTCTCTCACACACACAGTCCCCACTTCAACTTCTGTGTCCATTAATAAAGGGACATATTCTTTATTTATCTGTATACATTCACTTCTTTCTTTCTTGCCCTTTAATACAGAAGATTTAAACTGAAATATATGATGAAACAGTATGTACAATATTTTACGAATCAACATTTTTCTGGCAAGTAGGATCATAGTTTTTGCCCTACTCACAAAGGTGTCTGTAATCCAGGTTATGTAACCTCCAGTTATTTTTTCCAAATAAATATCATATTTGTATTTCCAAATATTATCAGTGTCTCACAATGATAATATATATTGACTACAACCATAGGAATGGTTTTACTAGAAGATACCTAACTTAGGTTTGGAAACATTTTTTTTCTTACCTCTTCCCCACTCTCGACCACTGTTAGTTCACTTCCTAGTTCTTGATAAACAGTTGATCAATTCCTCCTGCCTGAATACTCTTTCCCTTGATTTCCAGGGCACCACATACTCCCTGTCTTCTTTCTGCTTTCCAGGCCATTTTTTTCAGTTTCTTTTTCTGTTTCTTTTTCATCACTTCAACCTCTAAATGGCAAAGTGTCCCAGGACTCGATCCCATACCTTGTTTCTTTGTCTATGCTCCCTTCGTTGAAGCACCATCAACTTTAAGATAACAGGGCAGGGCCTGTGGCTCAAAGGAGTAGGGTGCTGGCCCCATATGCTGGAGGTGGCAGGTTCAGACTCAGCCTTGGCCAAAAACTGCAAAAAAAAAAAAAAAAAGAAAAGATAACACAGACATTTAAGATTATGATTTTTCCTCCTTCCATTCAAAGTTCTCAGAGAACTCCCAACCAATGCTCAAGGTCATGCAGTTAGGAAATGAAGAGCATGAGATTTAAACCCACATGTCATGGGATTAAATGAAGTTTAGAAATCATCCTTGGGCAAAAGCCCAGGTCAATTTTATGAAATGCTGTTCTGGAATGATGTAGGGGCATCTTGCCAGCTGCTGGTTGATCTTCACTTCTCTTCATCTGCAGCTAAGCCTGGGCAGCTTCAGATTTCCGAGAATGCTTATTAGATTTTAATCTTTCTCAAACTGAAATGGTTTCACCACCCTTAGTTATAGATCTTAGCATTTTCAAGAACATTGTTAAGTCTTCTCCCCCTGAGCTAAGGAATCTGGTTTCTGGTTCCATGTACCAGCACAAATCTCTGCCCTTCATGGAATGATAGGAAAATAACTATAATAAAAGATTAATGTACCTACTGGAATGTCAGATAACTTCCAAAATTTTCTCTGGAAGTAACCAACAACATCAGATGCTCCTAATCTAAGTTATT
This sequence comes from Arctocebus calabarensis, assembly GCA_963573935.1. Lineage (NCBI taxonomy): Eukaryota > Metazoa > Chordata > Mammalia > Primates > Lorisidae > Arctocebus > Arctocebus calabarensis. Next base: position 38,652 of record CAUYON010102996.1, on the reverse strand, counting down.
TTCCTATCACTCCAGCTCTTTCTCAGATTCTTAGAATGTCAAATAAAGAAGAGTCCTGAGCCAGGGACTCTTCATTTTATAAGCAAAGATGTGCAGAGATTCATCCAGGGTCATGGAACCAGAAACCATATTCCTTAGCTCCCAGTCAAATGTTCATACCTAGTTAATGGCTAATTAATAGATGAGTGGTATAGCCTATTACCAAATTTTCCTTGATCCTTTGCCCCCTTTTAAGCCCCCAAATATTCCAGTTTCTGGTGTGGGGAGACATATGAGAATGGCAAAGTTAGGAATAATTAGTATGTAATGTCTAGGTCACACTCTGGCCAATGGAATTTTTCAGGGTGGCAGGCTTTTTACTGTGTTCCAGAAAGCCTTGGAATAATCCGGCTTCACTGTTACTAGGCTTAACTCAGAATAGCATCAGACTTCCCATTTATGAAGTCAGGGGAATACAGTCCCTCCATCTTGCTGGCTGTTAAATCTCCTGGGGGGCCAACACAATGAAGAGGGGACTGAATAAAACTTCATAACTCTTAGCATAGAAATTTCAATGTATTGAACATATACTATGTGCCAAATCACTTGAAAGTTGTAGTAAATATATTTAGCTCATTTATTTCCCCCCACATCCTAGAATGTAAATATTACTAATATCTCATGGAAGAAACTGAGCTCCTAATTAATGACCTGACTTGTTCAAGGTTATAGAGCTAATAATGTCAATGTTAAGATTAAAACCCAAAGGGCTGGAGGTGGAGCATGATGGCAGATGGGATAGATGTTTAGCGCAACTCTCCAAAATCTGCAGGTGAGAGAGAGAGGGCTAGACATTTCCCCACATGTAGTGTTGGTGTGGACAGGCAGCTAGGGATGTAAAACGAAATGGTGGACTGCTGGACTTAAAGTGTAACACAGAGACGTGGAATATACTAGAGAAATTTCTGTGCCAGGGCACCAGCGTCTGGCCACCGGAGGTGGGGGCAGCAGCAAATAGCCTCTCTCCCATGGAGGACTGCATTTCTGAGTTTGTGGGGAAACTAGGTGTTTTGTGTAAAGTTTGGTGAAGTGTGGATTCCTGAGTGGAATTTGGCGACCAGAAAGGAGTGCCATTCGGAGCGGCAGGGGGCCAGGCAGCCCAATAGAAAATGAAGGGGAAAGGACCCCCACCTAGGAACAGATACATTTTGAAATGTCAGAAATGGCACCGCCATGGGCACCTTTTCCTAGAACAGCAGGTGTGAATGAATGGACTTGATCATTCCTGGTGGGGAATATTGGTGTAGACTGGCAGTTCAGATGGTGCAGCAAAATGGTGGATCACTGGTCTCAAAAGTGTTATCTTGAGCCACAGAAACTGATGGAAAATTCTCTATGCTGCTGCTAAGGTGGCGGGTGCCAGCAGCAACCAGCCCGTCCCCCACAGCAGCCTACAATTCCCAGTTCTCAGGGAAACTAGGAGCCAAGTGGAAAAATTGGCGAAGAGTGGACTCCTACACCAAACTTAAAGATCAGATAGGGATGCCATTTGGAACAGGACGGCCAAAGTTGGGTGCTCAGTTAGAAAACAGGCATATTTTGAAATTTCAGAAATGGTGACGGTCACAGACACCTTCTTCTACATGCCAGGTATGGTGGTAACACAGTAAACCGTAAATCAGGTATAAGCCTGGGAACCACTCACAGCAACACTTGGTGTCCAGAAAGTATATTACAATATAAATATATTCCTACCAAATTTGACCCCTATGCCATACATATAGTTGTGTGTGTATATATATATATATATATATATTTATGAATAATATTTCGGTGGTTGGTGCCTTTTTACTTTTATTTATCTTCTCTTGTTTCATACTTTTCTTGTCAGAGTTATTGTTAATTTTCTTTCATTTTTTTATTTTAATTTTTTTTTATTAATACTAGTTTTTTCTCTTTCTCTTCTTCCCTTCTTATGGTTGCTGAGAGTGCTTACATCAGATTTTTGGAGTTTTTCTAAATTATCGTCACTTTTGTTGTAGTTGTTTTTTGTCTGTATGCCCAGATGTTTCTGATTGTCCATGCATCTGTGTACTTGTGTGTCTGGTAGTCTTTTTGTCTGTTTAGTTGCTTATACGGCTTCAACGTGTTTTGTATTTTTCTAAATCCTCAGTTTGGCTACTTTTCCTAACTCCAATTTTCACATTCAACAAGATAAAGGGGGAAGGGGAATGATGGCTGACTGGAGCCAGCTTTCAAAAGAAGCTCCAGTCCAGAGGGAGAGATAATGGCCAGAAAGAACCCAAAAGAGCTGAAGGAGGGGAGCCAAGCTGAGAGAAAAGATAGTTAATTGCACATCTTCCCTGCTGAGACAAGCTTCAACTCCAAGGAAACAAATTTCAGAGGGAGTTATTTGAGGTTTGGACTCCTCCTCCAGAGAGCCCCTGTTCTTAGCCCAGGAGTTCCCTTGTCTGGTAGGAAGTTTGAACAAATATTTTCCTTGCCACCTTGAACTTCCAGTCTACCCTTCCCCCCCTAGCCTGGTGGCCTAGAAGCCCAAACCCTGTAGAGACCAGAATGTCTGCCTTTCCTGGCTAGGACTGGGCATTGCATAGATGGAGGCAGTACAGCTGTGCCATATCTGTGAATCCAGTAACAGTACAGAAAGACATAGAGGGAAAGGTGACTGACGTGGCCCTGAGAAAGTGTAACTCAGCAGCAGGTAAAACCTTGGGTCTCTGCACTATGGGTGGAGACCCAGGAACTGCTGTGGTGCACGAATCCAAGTAGAGACACCTCCCACCCAACATTATCATTAACAGAGTGATCCTGCTGGGGTCTAATTTTGAAGAGTTATCTCCCCAACTCTGTGGTCTGCCAGACCTCACCCTATATGGATACCAGAGCTACAGAACAGTGGCAACAATCATGCAGTGGCAGAGGGAGAAATTCTTCTGCTGTCAGGGTATCCTCAGGATTAGATTGAACTCAGGTGGAACTTTCTCTAGCTGCCAATGAGTGCCTGAGCCAGTCAGGCTTCCACTTCCCTTGCTGGATTGTGGCAGATGGTAGTAACCACGAGGAGGAGGTAGTGAGTTTACTTTGACTCCCGCAGGCACATAGCCCTGTAATATTTTATATTGGACAGAACTGGGCCACAGAGACTGGGTTATCAGAGACTGCTGGTGGGGCTACCAGAGACTGGGGTTACCAGAGTCCAGTGTTGAAGGGTGAGCAATGTGGGGAAAGAGGCATCAACCCCCTTGCTCCAAACCTTCCACTGCATGTGCCTTTCTGACTCCTCAGAGCACCAGGGGTGCTCAAGCCACACTTGAGCTACCAGTAGAATCCTAATATCTAGCTGCTGGAGACATTTGAACTCTCTGGCTAGAGTGTGTGTGTTGTTTGGAACAATTGGTTTGGCACTCTTGAACTGGAGAAATCACCAAGGACCTTCCAAGGTGATACTCTGGGTTTATGGTAGTGGGAAGATTTTATTTTCCTCTTCCAGGTATTATCTGTGGGGGATGAGATGTCCTATTTGCTTGTATTTCTCCAAAGCTGAGAGTGCAACCCAGAGTCACTGATTCACTAAGATTGGACAGATATCAGCCAAATACAAGACAGAGCCACCTACCCCCACTACACCAAGCAGGCTTCTGGAGTCATAGATTTTAGTCCTGTACAGGATCTTTGCAAAACTGTAGAGGAAAAGCTGCAGTCACTAGTCTCAGATCCTTGGCGAAGGGCTTGTAAACCACCACCCCAGAAGACTCCAATGCAATTTCACCTTACCTGGACATCCAGCTAAACAGTGAACAACAATCATGGGGTGGAGTCAGCGGAAAAACTCTGGCAACATGAGTAATCAAAACAGTTCAACTCCCCCAAGGAATGACAAACCAGCCAAACCAGAGAATCCCATGCACAAACAGATGGCTGAGATGTCAGAAATCAAATTTAGAATGTGGATGGTAAATAAAATCAACAGAATGGAAGTAAAGTTGGAGGTAGAAATTCTAGGAATAATTTAAAAGATGTCTCAAGAATTTAATGAATTCAAAGACAAAATCCACAAAGATTTAGACACACTGAGAAATAAGTGTCAGCCTTCCAAGATATGAGAAAAACAGTAGAATCCCTCAGTAAAAGAGTGGAGCAGGCAGAGGAAAGAATTTCTGACATCAAAGACAAAGCTTTTCAATGCTTTATAATGCTCAAAGAGGAAGAGAAGTGGAGAGCAAAAATGGATCATACTCTCAGGGAGCTCTGGGATAACTCAAAGAAAAGCAATATTCTCCTTATAGGGATCCCTGAGGGTGACAAAGTAGCTTCACAAGGCACAGAGGCTATTTTTCATGAGATTCTGAAAGAGAACTTTCCAGACATGCCAAGTGATTCTGAAATTCAGATAGCAAACAGTTTCGGAACTCCAGCACGACTCAACTCAAAGAAGACATCACCCAGGCACATCATAATTAATTTCACTAAAGTTAATATGAAGGAGAAAATTCTGAAAGCAGCCAGATGTAAAAGAATCATAACCTTCAAGGGGAAGAATATTAGATTGACTGCAGATCTCTCTGCTAAAACTTTTCAAACTAGAAGAGGGTAGTCATCAACTTTTTATCTCCTAAAACAAAATAACTTTCAACCCAGAATCCTGTTTTCATTAATGATGGAGAAGTTAAATATTTTAATGACATTCCCATGTTGAAGAAATTTGCCATAACAAAACCAGCTCTCCAGGATATCCTCAGAACTATCCTCTATAATGACCAGCACAGTGCTCCACCACAAAAGTAAATTCACTCTGAAACTTTTGATCAAATTCCATCTTACACAATGGTAAAAGGATTAAAAATGTCCACTGGTCTTTCAAAAAACTCGATACCCCAAATTCTACTAAGCCTATCAATATTCTCAATTAATGTGAATGCCTTAAATTCTCCTCTAAAGAGGCACAGGCTGGCTGACTGGATATGAAAACTCAGGCCAGATATCTGCTGCATATAAGAATCTCATCTTACCTTAAAAGATAAATACAGACTCAGGGTCAAGGGATGGTCATCTATATTCCAGGCAAATGGAAATCATAAAAATTAATGTGTTGCAATTTTATTTGCAGATACAAAAGGCTTTAAATCACCAAAAGTTAGAAAAGATAAGAATGGTCGCTTCATATTTGTCAAGGGTAATACTCAACATGATGAGATTTCAATTATTAATATTTATGAACCCAACAAAAATGCACCTCAATTTATAAGAGAAACTCTAAGAGACATGAGCAACTTGATTTCCTCCAGCTCCAAAGTAGTCAGAGATTTTAACATCCCTTTAACATTGTTGACTAGATCCTCCAATAAGAAGCTAAGCAAATAAATCTTAGGTATAAATTTAACCATTGAATATTTGGATTTAACAGACAGCTATAGAACATTTCATCCTAACAAAACTGATTACACATTCTTCTCACCACCCCATGGAACATACTCCAAAATAGATAACATCTTAGGTCACAAATATAATCTCAGCAAATTTAAAAGAATAGAAATTATTCCTTGCATCTTCATGGACCATCATGGAATAAAAGTGGAACTCAGTAACAACAGGAATCTACATATTCATATAAAATATGCAAGCTAAATAACCTTATGATGAATGATAGCTGGGTGATAGATGATATTAAGAAAGAAATTACCAAATTTTTGGAATAAAAGGATAATGAAGACATGAATTATCAGAACCTCTGGGATAGTGTAAAGGCAGTCCTAAGAGGGAAATTTATAGCACTGCAAGCCTTCCTCAAGAGAACAGAAAGAGAGGAAGTTAACAACTTAATGGAACATCTCAAGGAGTTGGAACAGGAAGAACATTTCCATCCCAAACCTAGCAGAAGAAAAGAAGTAACCCAAACTAGAGAAAAATTAAATGAAATTTAAAACAAAAGAATTATAGAACAGATCAATGAATCAAAAAGTTGGTTTTTTGAAAAGGTCAATAAAGTAGATAAACCTTTTGCTAACCTAACCAGGAAAAAAAGAGTAAAATCTCTAATTTTGTTAATCAGAAATGGTAAAGACAAAATAACAACAGACTCCTCAGAAACTAAAAAAAAATCTTAATTAATATTACATCAAACTTTATTCTCACAAATATGAAAATATGAAAGAAATTGACCAATACTTGGAAGCACACCACCTTCCAAGGTTTAGCCAGAATCAAGTGGAAATGTTGAACAGGCCTATATCAAGTTTTGAAATAGCATCAACTATACAAAGTCTCACTAAAAAGAAGAGCCCAGAACCAGATGGCTTCACATCAGAATTTTACCAAACCTTTAAGGAGGAACTAGTACTTATATTACTCAACCTTTTCCAAAATATAGATAAACAAGGGGGTGGCACCTGTGGCTCAACAGAGTAGGGCACTGGTCCCATATGCTGGAGGTGGTGGGTTCAAACCCAGACCCGGCCAAAAAGAAAAAAGAAAAGAAGGAATACTACCTAACACATTCTATGAGGCAAACATCACCTTGATCCCCAAACCAAGAAAAGACCCAACAAGAAAAGAAAATTATAGACCAAAATCACTAATGAATGTTGATGCAAAAATATTCAACCAAATCCTATCAAACAGAATCCAGCAACACATCAAACAAACTATACACCATGAACAAGTGGGTTTTATCTCAGGGTGTCAATCTGGTTCAATACATGTAAATCTATAAACATAATTCAGCACATAAACAAATTAAAAAACAAAGACCATACGATTCTCTCAAGTGATCCATAAAAAGCTTTTGATAATATCCAGGATCCCTGGAAAATGGGTATAGAAGGGACATTTCTTAAACTGATAGAGGCTGTCTACAGTAAACCTACAGTCAATATCATCTTGAATGGAGTTAACTTGAAATCATTTCCACTCAGATCAGGAACCAGGCAAGGTTGCCCATTATCTCCATTGCTCTTTAACATTGTAATGGAAGTTGTAGCCATTACAATTAGGGAAGAAAAGGCAATCAAGTGTACCACATAGGGTCAAAAGAGATCAAACTTTCACTCTTCACAGATGATATGATTGAATACCTGGACAATACCAGGGATTCTACTACAAAACTCTTAGAAGTGATCAAGGAATACAACAGTGTCTCAGGTTACAAAATCAACACTCATAAATCTGTAGCCTTTATATATACCAACAATAGCCAAGCCCCCTCCCCCCCAAAAAAATAAAGGACTCTTTTCCATTCATGGTAGTGCTAAAGATGAAATATTTGGGAGTTTCCCTGACAAAGGAAGAGTAAAATCTCTGATTTCATCAATCATAAATGGTAAAGGGGAGGATGGGTGGAGGGAGAGTAATTGGTGGGTCCACACCTATGGTGCATCGTAGAAGGATATAGGTGAAACTTACTAAATGTATAATATAAATGTCTGAACATAATAACTAAGAAAACATCATGAAAGCTATGTTAACCAGTTCAATAAAAATATTTCAAATTTTATATAAAACCAACACATTGTACCCCATGATTGCATTAATGTTCATAGCTATGATTTAATTAAAAAAAAAGGGCTGACTGCAATAAGCACATACTTTCCAATAATAACAACAAACATTGATCAAATTTTGTACTATATATATCAAGTATTATGTTAGCATTAAAATAATTACAATAATTGTATATAATATATATTACTACTGTAATATATATTACTATCCTGTAATATAATATATATTACAGGAAAGAAAATGGAGGCTCAGGGAATAAGTGTAACTTGCTTAAGATCATATATTAAGCAAGTAGTTGGGTCAGAATTTCAAGTCAGATCTGTCTGACTTCAAAGCTAATCCTTCATCATGTTGCCTTTTTCAGAGATTTGGGAAAATGATAGAGACAGTATGAATGAGACTTTGAAAGGGAAGGATTCTCTTGATAGCTTTGGGGATATTTTACAGATATTACATGATCAATTAATGATACTATAATCCTAGGATATAATAACCAACACAATGAATAATATTAGGTGGCCCTGGTGTCTGAACTAATCAGTCCTCTATCTCTATCCTACTTTCTAGAAACATTTGGATACTAGGATGTTGGCAAGACTGGGAAACTGAAGAAGCACTCAATAGGGTCAAACTGAGCTCGATCTTCTTAGAAGACTGAAGATCTTCTTAGAAGACTGAAGTCTCTCCCCTGGATAGGTTTGCATCTCTGTGCTTCCAGGATTGCCACCCTGGAGTGACTTGTTATAAATAAGGCCATGTATTGCAAGGTTTCTGCTACTTCTATTCAACTGATTGATTTCCATCTATAAAGTAATATGTATCACCCCAACTTATGTGGGTTTAGTCCAAATTAGACAGATGTTAGCTATAGCCTACCTCCAACCTGAGGAAGACAGAGGTGAGGCTTTGCTACTGGCTTAGGAATTTCTATCTTTCTGGTAAATCCAACCCTTTAACATTATGCAAGAACCTTTAGATTTCAGTATGATTTTCTATAAATTTACAAGTGATGAATTCACAATCTGATCTATTAGCTTGGGGACCTTGAATTTTCACTTATGTGCCCCAGCAGCTTAGAATCATGCTCATACCCAAATCATAGTCATAAGGTGTTAAGTAAATAAATAAAATCAACCTTACAGAGTATTTCCATGTTTATTGTCAAGTAGGCAGAGCAGGCAAAACAAGCTCAGAGCTTGACAAAGTTCAAAAGTCAGCTCACCTAATCCCTAACCTGATTTCTTCTAAATATCTCTACCCAACCAGTCTTTCAAGCCCTGAGTCCATACTTCTAGTTATGATTAGACAGCTAACTTAAAAAGATCTTCCTTGGCTGAATGAACTCTGTCTCTCCATGATTTCCACCTATGGGTATTAACTCTGTTCCTTGGGAACACACAGACTCTGTCTTCTCTGTCTGCCTTGTCACAAGGCCAAACTCCAGTTCATTCAGTAATTCCACATGGAACCTGAGCTCTTGCCTCTTCTTTATTGCACTGACTTCTTTTATATGCCCACTCTAGTTTTTTCCATGTAATTTTGAAGAATAGACAGACCTGGAGTGCCTGCTTGGGGGGGGGGGCCACAAAATAGAATAGATTGTCACTTTCTCTCTTCTGAAAAATATCTATTGATATAGCAAAGAGAAATTTGTTTGTTTTTTGTTTGTTTCAGAAGCCACTTCACTTTCTTGAACAGGCATCTTCAAACTATGACCTGTGACCCACTGCCTATTTTAGTGAATGAGATTATGTTGAAACACATCCCCACTTATTTGTTTACATATTATCTATGGCTGCTTCCTATAGGGCAGAACTGAGTAGTTGTTACAGAGACTATATGACTCACAATACCAAGTGCTTTAGAAGTTTACAGAACCGTATTCCTGATTTATTCCAGCTTATTGGTAAAGACTATGGTACTCAAAGTAAGTTTGTGGATAAAATAAAAACCAAAATTAAAAACTGAACCTCAGAGAGATGTAATTACTTGCCCAAATTCAGTTTGAGTATGGGCAGAACTAGATTTTGAACCCAAGTCTGTTTGGTTCACAGTCAATTTGTTCACCACGTGATCTCCTCAGTGTTCCTCACAACCACTTAAAGCTGGAACATGCTGTGGTGCTGTGGCCTCGTAGATTCTTGCTGCTTCAGTTGGGTTTGTCAGATAATGCTTGCCCAGTTCAAATCTACCTGGCTCAGGTGAGCCGTGTATAGTTTCTTCCTCCATCCCTCCCTAGTCATCTTTTCTATGGTTGCAGAGTTCTCAACATTCTTGGCTAGTTATCAGGATAGACCTTATGACAATGATCTATTTAGGAGCCTTGGTTATAGAGTAGAGAAATCAGACTGGCTAAACCTCAGGGAACACTAGCTCAAGGAGAGAGCTCAGCCCAGTCTGTGCCATGTTCTAGGAGGAGAAAGTGATGATTGACCATCCTTCATGTCTCATATGTTTCATGTCCTTAATTCTAACAATCTTTCTAAGGCAAAAATAAGAGACAGAGAAAGAGATAAAATAGACTTATACAATAAACTTCCTTTGAGTCATCCATTTACTTATTAATTAATCCTACCTTTGTAGCTGATTACTAATTTAGAAGCTTTACTTGTTTCCAAACGAGGTGGACACAGCTGCAAGACATTCCTGCCATTCTCCGAGAGGACCTGGATGGGCCTCAAACTAAGGCCCATCTATGGCCTGCCCTACCCCACAGCACACAGGCAAAAGGAATGGTGGGGGTGAAATCAGCCAATGTGGGCTTCTATGAAGCTGTCCCTCATCCTTGAGTCTCTGTCTCTAACCCGACATTCATGCTCAAAAGATTCCATCAATTAAAATAAATAATGAAGAGGAGCATGGCACTATAGGTACATATCTACCATGTGAACATTAGTACAAAGTATAAGAGGCTATTAGAAGCCATCTTTTTCAACCATATAATTTCACAAATTGGGAAACTGATGTTCAGAGAAGGGAAATGATCCATCTAAGGTTACACATTGGATGAATATATATGCACAGGATCAATATGTCATTTGTCTAAATTATCATTTTAGACTGATGGAGAAACAGATACACAATTACCAGGAAAGAAAATGTTTATGGTTCATTTATGTATCCTCACACCTAGCACAGTGCCTTACACAGAGCAAGCATTAAGTATTCATTGAAATAATGAGGTATCAAATCATCAGAAAAGATTTTTGATACTATCTTGTGTGCTTATTTCCCATTTTATAGATAAACAAACTAAGACCGAAATAGGAACATGGTATGCCCTATATCTAGTGAAAATTAGAGCTGAAATTAGAACCAAGTCATCCTAGGGTTGACTAATCTGCTCTAGATCTCACAGCTAATAGGTGGCATAGCAAAGTACATTTTTTCCCTGAAGAAATTCTATCCCTTTGTTTTCTGTTCTCTCCTTTCTTCCTTCTTTCTTTTCTTCTCTCATTTCTTTCTTTCTTTTTTCTTTTCTTTTCTTTTTTTTTTTTTTTTGTGTGTGTATGGAGACAGAGTATCACTTTATCGCCCTTGGTAGAGTGCAGTGGTGTCACAGTGCTCACAACAAATTCCAGCTCCTGGGCTGAGGGATTCTCTTGCCTCAGACTCCCAAGTAGCTGGGACTACAGGCACCCTCCACAATTCCTTCTCTCATTTCTTCTTCTTCTACTTCATTCATTCTTTTCTTTCTTTCTTCCTCATGTACTTCTTGAGCACCTAACCTGTATGCAGACATAAAGTAAGGCATAAGGGCCAGTTTCTGCAAACAAGGATCTCACATCCTTTGGGATAAACAAACATGTAAGCAAGCATTTACAAAATTCACTCTTCTCAACATCTGAAGGTAGGAGTGTGTAAATCAGAATGGAAAAACAGTTTAAGATATCTTAAAAGCATTGACATTTGAAATGGCTCTGGTGAGACACTTGGAATTTACTAGAAATCTAAGGTAGGAAATGATACTTTAGGTAGGAAGCATAACATGTGCAAAGGGTGTTATGTTGGGAGAAAACTGAACAGCGAAACACAGCTAGCTCATAGGATACCCTGGGAAAAGATGAAATAAGCTTTCAAGGAGATGAAAACTGAGAAAGCCAAATTTTATGGGCATTTAATAACAGATTAAGCATAGGATTTATGCCGAAGGTCAGCATAAAGTGTTTTTAAATTGAGGATTGATGTAGTCAGTTTTGTAGTGTTAACTAATCATCATGAAGAAGCACTGGCATCTTTTACCTCTGTTCCAAGATATACTTGACCCTACCTTTCTGCAATTTGCCATAGTACTAGCTTCCGTGGGCCCCTGAGCTTAACAGGTATTAATTAAGTCCAATATTCTTACTCCATTTTCAAAGACTTCACTGGCCACACAAAAACTTATCTCCTCTATGTGCTCTTCTTCTGATTGTTCATTCCTCTCTTCTCAAACTCAAAGTCCTGGTGCAGTGGAAAATGGTGCAGGGAACATGCACTGAAAAGAAATAGGAGACCAGGTTTCTAATGCTATATCAGTCATGACAGATGTGGCTGTGAAGGTTCAAAGATAAGGAATAACTTCGAAGTTGACAAAGTCAAGGGTGATGGAAATGAATAGATAAGAATTTTTTCTCAAAAAAGAGAAACTGTGTCTAACCAAGTAACATCATAATCAGAACAGTTTTGACAACTCTTTTTTAATCTTTTTAAGACAGAGTCTCACTATGTCACCCTCGGTAGAGTGCTGTGGCATCACAGCTCTCAGCACTCTCAAACTCTTGGGCTTAAGCGATTCTCTTGCCTCAGCCTCCCAAGTAGCTGGGACTACAGGCACCTGCCACAACACCCCACTATTTTTTGTTGCAGTTGTCATTGCCGTTTAGCTGACCCAGGCTGGATTCGAATGCACTACCTTCACTTTGCTTATTCCATTTTCTATTTCACCACTGTCTTCAGGACTTGTGCAAGGGATGGATAACCTATCATTTGGTTTATAGATTGCTAGATCATGGAAAGTCATATCTAGAGTTGGTGAAAATGACTACAAGTTACCTAGAGATCCTGGAATTTGAGATGGATGGAGTAACTGGATGAACCCTTGCGTTGTCTGTCTTAAGGAAAATATTAATATGTTCGATGTGACTGAAAAAGTATATAGGATTGGTTAGGGGAAGGAGAGGAAACAGACTGGCAGAATCTCCTGGTTGTTCAACAAGCTTCATTTTCCTCCTTCTACCTTTAAGAAAAGAAATCTTATTTATTTATTTATTTATTTATTTATTTATTTTGCAGTTTTTGGCCAGAGCTGGGTTTGAACCCACCACCTTTGGCATATGGGGCTGGCACCCTACTCCTTGAGCCACAGGCACTGCCAAAATCTTAAATTTTATATGGGCACACATCTACACACTGAGAGAATAGATTTTCTAGTTTTTCTGTGAAATTATTATGTCTATGATTTATAAAAAAATGTAATATAAGTGTTAAGTGGCTGAGCTCAAATAAAAGTGAAGATTTATTTTATTGATTCCCTTATCCTCACCAGTTTTTAATCTAAGTGTCATCTAATTTGGGGGACTTTAGGGATGTGATGATTGAAGTTAATCAAAGACTAAAGGGGAATTCTCATTCATGATATTCTTTTTTTTTTTTTTGATGATAATTTTTTTTATTAAATCATAGCTGTGTGCATTAATGTAATCAAAGGGGCATCTATACATATAATAGAATGTATTTTACATAGAATGTAAGCTCTGTGATACATGCTTTTGTCTAGTTTACCATTATATCCCTAGAGTCTGACACAGATGAAACTTCATCTGGCTTTTGTTTTGCCTTAGATACCAAGTCAGTATTGAGTAATTATTTATGAAATGAATAAATGAATGAATTTGAGACATGATGCACCTGGTGAATTTGTACAGACATAAGAGTGATAAATTAGAAAAAGCATACCAAACAATAGGAGCAGTACCTACAAAATCCCTAAGGTACAAGATGACATTGGGCTAACTACATATAGTTCAGCCTGGCTGAGGCATGTCAATGTAAAAAAAATAGAGGAGAAGTGATCCAGCATCCAAATCTTGAAAAGCCTTCAAACCACAAGAAGGAGTATAGAGTATAGTCTTAATTTGAAAGGCAACCTGTTGAGGCACTGAAAAGTTTTATGCAGGGAGAGACAAGGCAAGATTGGCTCTTGGCAATACTTTTAATCTCTTGACTGATTTATTCCTGTAAAAGATGAAGACATTGCTTTATTGTATCCATGTCTATAAGCAAATTGTGATTGCAAAGAAAATTCTAGGCTTTGTCCCTTTACTTGTTAGAGGAAGACAATTATATATAATGTCTACCTCATGAGGTGTTCATGAGCATTAAAAACATAAGTAAAGCTCCTAGTCCAAATTCAAGGTGCCTAATAAACACTTGTTGACTATGAAGTTCTTCATCTTATTTTATTTTGTTGAAATAGTACAGTGATCAGGAGGACAATTGGTGGGATCTCACCTAATGAGCACAATGTGAGGGTTTTCAGCATGCCCCATGGGTGAATGACTCAACTACAATTTCAAGTTTACATTAGAACTGAAAACAATGTAACCTAAACATTTATACCCACATACTAATTTGAAATAAAAAAATTAAAAAGAAATAGTACAATGCCAAAAGTGGAAGGAACTCAAAGGTTTTGGTGTTATACATAGTTGGGTTCAAATATTATCTCTTCCATTTTCTCACTATGTCACAGCATTAAGTCCTTTTTTTTGCAGTTTCTCTCTTAGAAATGGATGATTGTACCTCAAAACTTCCAACTGAGGAGCTGAGGCCAGAACATTTTATGGAACTTTGAGGAGCTTTGATGGGGATGAAATTCTGATAATAATTTGATAATAAAGCTTAAGTTAATGACGATCCCAAGCAGAGCTAAAGACCCAGGTGGCCAGCATCTCCTGATCATGTGCCCTGCCTTTTAAGATCCCAATCCAGCCACGACTCACACTTCAGCAGCATCATCCAAACACTACAGAAACCTAAGGTGGAAAGTACGAGGTTCTGAATATGATTCATACAGGAAAAGAAATCCCAATGTGAATTCAGAATCTTAGCCATAATTAGTGATTCAATATTGGAATCAATCTCATATATGTATATTAAGTCAGTAGTGGTCAAAACCAATGCTCATCTGAATTAACTAAAAGCTTTTAAAATGCATACATGTTTTGGCCCCACCTCCAGAAGTGTTGATTTAATGGTCAGGATTTAGGCATGGGCTTCATTGTTCCCTCTCTCTTGCCCCATCAAACATGAACTGAAAATCAAATGGGGTGAAGAACACATTTAAAGACCTCTGTTGGGCTAAGAATGGCCTCATTGAATCCTTATAACAGACTTGCAATGTAAGTATAATGTACCCCATTTTACCAATGAAGAAACAGAGGCTCAAAGAGCTAAAATTATTTGTCCAATATTATGGACAGGTGGCACAGCCAGAATTCTAACTTATATCTATCTAAGTTCAAACCCCTCCAGCTACCTAACCATAAAGTCTTAGGAGTATAGCCAGAGAAAGGATTAAGTCTCATGGAGAGGCTCAGTGCCTATGGCTCCGGTGGCTAAAGAGCCAGCCACATACACCTGAGCTGGCAGGTTCGAATCCAGCCCGGGCCCGCCAATGACGGCTGCAACCAAAAAATAGCCGGGCATTGTGGCAGGTGCCTGTGGTCCCAGCTACTTGGGAGGTGGAGGCAAGAGAATCACCTGAGCCCAGGAATTGGAGGTTGCTGTGAGCTGTGATGCTACAGTACTCTACCCAGGGTGACAGCTTGAGGCTCTGTCTCAAAAAAAAAAAAAGTCTCATGAAGAGTTTCTTGAAGTTAGCCTTATAGACTGAATAGGAGCTCCCTGTGCCACAAAGTCTTGTAGGCAGCTATATGGCAGAGATTGAAAAGATAGCTACAGAGCCAATAATTTCCTGAGTTAAATTCTTATCTCTGCCATTTGATAGTTACATGGGTAAGATAATTAAACTATCTCAGTGTTGCCAGCTATTATAAGTACAATAATAATGATACATACTGCACAATATTGATATGAGGATTAAGTAGTTTTATGTTTGTAATGGGTTTAAGACAGTGTCTGGTATAGGCTGAGTGCTTTGTAAGTCTTTGGAAAGCAATTAAAATTACAAATATGTATCCCTAATTCACCTCAAACTATTACTGCTGCTGCTTCTGAAAACATAATTCGGATTAGTATAAGGAATATAAAACTAGATAAATTCCACCTTAATATATATTGCCACAATAAAATATCACATTTGGTAAGTCAAGCAAGAAAAATATGGCACTTAGGCAGTCCTAATGTTTCCAAATAGAAGTGAGCAGACATAGAAGGTGGAAGGGCAACTCCTGATGGGAGAGAAGATAGAAAGCAGAAAGACTGAGTATGGAAATGTTCAAGTCTGACTCGGTCACTCAATTAAAGAAGGAGGTTTCTGAGGTAATTTAACTCAAATCCTTGGCTATCTAAGGGAAGGAGTTGGAATCACAAGTGAAAACCATTGGTTTTGTTTGTATAATGATAACAACTAATACTTTTATAAAATTTCATAGCTCAAAAAAGTTATCTAGCATATAATTAGCCCTAAGTAATGATATTTTTATTGTTACTGTTGTTAATATATATTTTCCATCATTACCGATGGAAGAAAATCTCAGAGATGTGCAGTGGCTTGTTTAGAGAACATGGGCTAGAAGCAAGGCCCTCTCACTCACTCTAAACCTACATTCTTTCTATCTGTCTACCATACAATTTTGTTATGGTATTTTAAGAGATACTAAAGTGATCCAAATGTGAAACTAGTATACAGAACACCTGTACAGTAATAAGCTGCAAAATGTTCATAGGTATTCTATGATAACAAAGTGTTTTCTTAGCCAAGTATGCTTAGAAGCACTGAATTAAACATTAAACATGTCACTTTATGAAAATACTCCTCAGAAGCATTAAAAAATAATTGGTTGTTATGAATCTCGATTAGAGGATTAGAAAATATAGGCTTTCCCCAACATTTTTGATTGTGGAACCTTCTATTCATGGAACAAATTTTGACCCTTTCCAGAATGCCAGTGTTTTACTGAATGCAATTTGGAAAGCACTGTTCCAAAAAAATACCTTCAGATTTGCTAAGAGAACTTCTACTAGGCTTTTTCTGAGTGAACAACCTCATCCTTCAACTGGTGGGCATGATAAGAGTGAGCAGGGAGGGAGTGCCAGAAAAATTAGTATTAAACTGAATCTGCAAAATTCAAAGAAGGATGAATCAAGTTCAAAATCTGATGATCATTTCAGACATTGGGTCCCCAAAGCTAAGAAGGGTGATAAGGAAATAATGCCAAGTCAAAATAATTAGGAAATCCAAAATCCAGGATAGTCATTGGTAGCAGAGCTTAGTGAGAGAAGTAGACCCTGAAACGGTCCAGGAGTGTTTCTGGAACCAACGCAAACCAGATTTATAGTAATATACTATGTATTTGCTTTAATTGAGTTTTACAGTCAAGCATGATGGGAGCCAAACTGACTCCACTGACAGGAACATCTGAGATTAAGAAAATATTGGCATTTGAGACCTATATTGAGAAAAGTTCCAGAAGTCTTAGCCTGATGAGTAATATAAGAATACAATATTAGGCAATTAGAAAGGTGGAATTATGAAATTGCTTTGCATAATATCTATAATATCTGAAATGCAATCGGCACAATAAGTTTTATGGCAATCCTGTGCCCACATGACTGGCACCTAAAGTTTTGACTTCAGATAGTACCGGGAACAACTTCAATCACTTCAAGTTCTTCTGTGGTTTGGTTCAGGTCCATGCTGGTTCTTACTTGTAGAAATAACTAGTCCCCTTGCTGTCTATTTACCTGCCATGAATGTATGCACTCACTACACTTCTGCCAGATTGGTCACCATAGCTCTGATTACATTATTCCCCTATTTAGTTTTCTCAAATAAATATTCCTTAACTATGTAGTTATCTCCTCATTTCTTTCTGGAATTCTTGGCATATCTTATGACTACCTCCTGTAACTGGATGTTGCTTTCTTCTAAGTCTTTTCTTACTTCAATCTTCTATAGCTTTTACCTCTAGTATATCTATTTGATTTATAGACTGCCACAATTCCTTGAAAGGCCCTACCTCACCCTAGTCTGAACCACCACATTTGATTTGATAACTTTTTCTCATCCTTCAAAAGGTCTTCATTTCTTTCCTGAAACTTCCACTTACCATTTCTCCTTTCAATTTCTGCCACTCCTTCTGAGCTGTATTCCCTTAAATGTGGTCTTATTCTCCTGCATGCTAATCTTTGTCTTCACTACATTGTACAAAACACTTTTCTTTATGTGTCTGTCTCAATCATTATAATTTCCTCTTCACTAGACTGAGAGTAGACAGATAGGTGGATAGATGACTGTCCTGGGCTATAGGAAAGCCTGCTCCTATTCATCTTTCTTGTCAACAGTTTGTCCCTAGATCACTGTCAATTTGTTTTAATTTAATAATTACACTGTGCATTTAAGAGCCTATCAAGTTTCTCTTTGTTAGAGGGAGAGATGTTGATAAATTTTGTCATGAGAAGTAAAACACTGTGTTCACCAAAATTCCAAAGAGGTTAGGGAAAACATACTGGCCTTGAGAGACTTGCTCCAGGCTGCTCTCAGGACGTCTCCCAGAGACAGGAAGAGGTCTCCCAGGAGGTTATGCCTCGTGGAGAAGGTCACATTTTTCACATCTACAAATCTGCTGGAAAACTTCCAAACCAATAACACATTATGCAAAGTATAAGAGTGGTAAAAGGAGTTAAATTTAGGTGCACTTTTTTCTTTTCTTTTTTTTTTTTTTTTTTTTTTAGTCAGAGTCTCACTATGTCGCCCTCTTTAGAGTAATGTGGTGTCACAACTCACAGCAACCTCAAACTCTTGGGCTTAAGTGATTCTCTTGCCTCAGCCTCCCAAGTAGCTGGGAGTGCAGGCAGCTGCCACAAACGCCCACCTACTTTTTTTTTTTTTTTGCAATTGTTTAGCTGGCCCAGGCCAGGTTAGAACCCGCCACCTTTAGTGAGTGCAGCAGGAGCCATAACCACTGTACTATAGGCACCAAACCAAGGTGCACTTTTCATCCAGATTGTTATCAAAAGAAAGCTCAGTACTTGTCCCTGAGGACGAATCAATAACAAACATGGAGATAGGCTCTAAGGAAAAAAGAAAGGGAAGTTTATTAATTTGTTGGCAAATGAGGATGAGGATAATGACAGACTAGTGTCTCAAAGGTCACCAACCTGCCTTCATGCAAAAAAAAAAAAAAAAATATATATATATATATTTGGCTTTTCTTAAATGTTTACCATTATTCTACAGAATTTGCTATATGGTATACTGATAGCCTTAGAAAGACAATAATTTGAGTTATAACAGAAGGAATATCTAAACAAATAAAAAAAATCATTAAAAACAATTTTGCAATATATACAGACCTATGTCTTTTTATATCTTCAATAATAACTAGAAGTTTTCCATGTAGAAATACTATATATTTCTGAAGAATTGTTTCTATGTATTTCACATTTTGTGTTGTCATGTTAACTTTAATTCTCTAATTGTTAATGGTATACAATGGATATTTCTATATAGGGCTTTTTGAAGGAGGTTTCTGGAGGTTGGGATCAGGTCTACGTGACTGGTGTCACATATTGTGGCTTTGAGTTATTGTTGCTTAACCACAATTGGTTTTCTTTTTGGGTTATGCTGACTTTATCTCTGGTGACAAAAGTCTTGTGACCTCTGACCCGACAATTCTGTTGAGCCATCTCCTGTGGTTTAAGATACCAGAAAACAAACAGTGAAGAACATTTTTCTGCCCCTTTGATTACTGGTCTGGGGTAAGGAAGGTAAATTTTAATTCCCCAGTGGGGGCACAATTAAGAAGGCAACTCATAAAACATTTCATTGCCTTTTTCAAGACATTTACCTCTGTTACAATATGCTACAACATGAATGTAGAATACATTCCCATGTAAGTATAAACATATTCCACATTCATATAAATATGCATAAAATGTTATATATTTATATAAAATATAGACTCCATATTCTTATATATAACATAAATAAATTAATAAATATTCTCCATATTTTGTGAAAATACATCATTGATTTTAGTTGGTCTGGAAAATGGCTATATATTTTTGAAATGCCTCTAGGTATCATGAAAGAGAATTTCAAGCACATTATAGAGACTCTGTTTTAAGGCAGATCACCCTGAATATTCCAAATTCAATAAAATTCTGATTATCTTAAATGTGGTTGTAAGCACAAAATATTAAAATTGCTTTTCATTTGTATAATTTAATCCTCAGCAACAACCGTATGAAAATATTTTTTTGTGATCTGCTTTTTAAACATGAAAAAACTCTGTCTCAGAGATGGGAGAAAGGACCTGGTATATTTGAATTTTGTATCCTTGATCTTTCAATACCACCATGCTGTATCTTCCAGCATGTGTGCCAGTTTTTGTCTTATACTGCATAGTATTTTCATGGTATTTTTTCACACTTTGGCTATTTGAAAATCTTACTCAGCCCTAAACATTGTCTATGGTGTCTCTTATTTCACTATTGAATTAAATAAGGCTTATTCCATCTGAACATTAGTTTGGCATCTACCTTTGAGACTGTAGTCTTGACTTTTTTAGACTTTTTTTAGAAGGTTGGGATTGCTGGGATTGCCTAAGAGGAGATACTGCCCCTACCTTACTCCGTGATGTGGACTATGCCACTTTTAGTACTCTAGTTATTCTGAGATTGCTTTTTCTCTTTCCTTCCAAAGGTCTAACTCCTGTCTTTGCCCCACCTAAACCCTCACCTCCATCTCCCCTATTCTCATTTATTATACAAATGTGCTAGATACATGAGAGTTTAGTTCACATTTTTAGAATGCAATGCCTTTCATAATTTGGTCCAAGTTTATTTTCCAGCCTCATTTCCCATTACTACTTCTCTCTACATACCCTTCTCTCCAGCCCCATGGAAATTCTCAATCTTCTCACAATGTGCTAAATCTTTTCATGCCTCTGCCAGCAATTTCTCTCTTTCTTATGTAAAGTTGCAAATATATTCATTAAAGACCCAGGTGAAAAATGGGTTCCTCTGCCTCCAATCTCTCTCCTTGCTCTTTATTATATATTATAGGTCAGCAATTCCTTATATGCCACCACTGGAGCTAAAAGTCTTCCAAATTCAGAGTGTGTTGGATTTGAGTAATGTAACATTGCATTTTCACTGATTATTATGCAACATTCTCCTTGGTGTCTGGGAAAATATCACATATTCAAACATTTCATTATTTCAAAAGTAAAAATATATGAAGAGAAACACTAATTAGGATAAGTAATCTTGCATCAGGTCATATAAAGTTTTGCTGGCAGGTGAGCTATTTTTTAACTTTCAAAGAGTTTTGAATTTTGTAATTATGAATAAAAGAATATAGATTTGTATTATTGATCAAGTATATCATAACAAAGGAGAGTTTATCCTATACATGCAAGAATGTTTTAATATTAAGGAATATATCAATAGAACATGCCATATTAATAACTCAAAGGAGAAAAATTGTTTCAATAGTTTTACAAAACATAAAATTTTTGACTACATCCAACATGCATCACTAATTTCTAAAAAAAGAAATATGAGGGTTCATAACACACATATGCCTGGATTATCCTTAATGAAGTAAGACAATAAATATTTCTATCAAATTAAATAAGATATGAATGCAACTTGTATCCATCATTATTGTGAAGACATTCTGAAAGTGTTAGCCAATATAATTAGTCAGTTAAGAGAAAAAATAAGAGTAATAAATATTAGAATATAACCTTTATTTTATTTATATGTGTATATAACATAAATGTAATTATGTGTACATAATTGTATACTCCCAATGATAAATTACTAAAAATGAATCAAAGAGATAAGATAACTCAGTTAAGATGGACAATTACTAATTTACTAGACATACCAATACCTTTCTTATATATAGTAAGATAGAAAATGTAATGGAATAATGCTTATAATAGTAACTAAAAAAGAAAAAAAATTCTTTTTTTTGCCTCTTTTTTTTATATTTTTTATTTTTTATTTTATTTATTTATTTATTTATTGTGGAGGATTCATTGAGGGTACAAGAAACCATGTTACACTGGTTGCATTTGTTAGGAAAAGACCCTCTTACAATCGTGTTTTGCCCCCAAAAGGTGTGGCACACACCAAGACACCAAGACCCCACCCCCCTTACTCCTTCCCTCTCTCTGCTCTTCCTTTCCCCACCCCTCCTACGACCATACCACCCTGAACGCGCCCGATCTCGTCTGATCTCAGAAGCTAAGCAGGGTCGGGCCTGGTTAGTACTTGGATGGGAGACCTTGATAGTTTTGAAGAGTATTGGCCAGGTGTTTTGCCAAGCATCGCTTTCAGCTGGTATTTCTATGATGTTTTTGTCATGATTATATTTTTGCTATGGGTTTTGCAAAGGAAGACCACAAAACCAAAATGTCACTTTCATCACATAATATCAAGGGTGCATAATGTCAATATGATTTATCACTACTAATATTGACTCCATCACTTGGATGAAGTGGTGTTTGTTAGCTAAAGTACCTTTGAATAATGATTCTCCTTTTCCCCTTTCTTCTAGTCTGTGGAAACCCCCATTCTACCATCTGTTCTAAGAGTTTGACTACTTTACATACCTCGTATTAGTAGAATCATCTCATCTCTTCCTTTTTTTGTGCCTGACTTATTTCCTGTAGCATGATCTCCTCAAAGTTCATCATGTTGTCACATAAAAGAATATTTTGTTTTTCAAAGATGAATCATATTCCATTATATGCATATAGCCTCATTTTCTTTATCCATTCATCTATCAATGTACACTTGAGTTGCTGCTATCTCTTGGTTATTATGAATAATAGTATCATGAATATGGATATGCAGATTATCTTCAAGAATCTATTTCCAGTTCTTTTGACTATATACACAAGAGTTGAATTTCTTGATCATCTGATAATTCTTACTTTTAATTTTTGAGAAATCTTTATACTGTTTTCCATAGAGGATACCCCAATTTACATTTCTACCAACAGTGTACAAGAATTCTAATTTCTCTACATCCTTGTCAATACTTAATTTTTTTCCCATCAAAATAAGAATAGTTTGATTACTGTACCTTCACACTCTGGAATCTATATAGCAGCTTAAAAAATGACATTAATGTATATGAACCGATAGGGAATAGTTTCTGACACATATATTTCTTTAAGATTAGCTATTTTTAAATTACATTCAGACATTGCTTTTCCTATTGAAGAGGCCAAGTCTTAATCGCTTTATATATATAAATAACTCCTATAACACAACAACAAAAATCAAATAATTCAAAAATGGGCAAAGGATTTGAGGAAGACAAGATGACACACAAATGGTCAACATGTACCTGAAAAGATGTTCAGCATTACCAATATTGGAAAATGCAAGCCAAAACTACAATGGAAATGTCACTGCAGACCTGTTAGTATAACCATAATCAAAACAACCAAAGATATCAAGCATTGATTAAGCAAAAAAGGAAAAGGACAAGAAAATGCTTGCCTCTGTACTGCCATAACCACATCGGGAAGCCACATCAGAGCAAAATGAGTAGCATAGCATTGTCAGTTAAGGAGATGGCTGAAGATTAGTTCTACCTCCGAGTTTCTCAGTCTTTCATGCATTAGATAAAACATCTAAAAGTTCTACCAGTCCTGAGGAAGAATGTGAAATATAACTGATAGTGCTTGATGTGAACTTATGACAAGGTTTTCAACAATAAGACAAAGTGATCTTATAATTGAGGACTGCAGAACAGACTGGGCATAAGATGCAGTAAGAGATTGCAGCTAGAACTCAGGATAGCGAGCTATGCTGATGAGAACTGAAGGGAGGCCAAGTCCACAGGAAGGATCACCGGACCCTGTCTGGGCAGTGACAGGGACAAGAGATAACAACCACTCCTAGCACTGAAGCCACTGAAGACCTAGGGGCATATAGTCACTATGAGATGGAAAATACTATCTCGTTTTATTAATAGGGAGTAGATAGTCCTTCTATGGTATTGAAGGAAGCCTTATATAGAACTCTGTGATTGTTTTTGTCGAGCTCATTTGAGATACAATAAAATAGGTATGTTGATTGTTTAGTGCCCCCAGGAGAGTTCATTTATTAAAATGAACTTCTTATGCAGTGATACGTGATTTATAGGTACTGAGATACTTGCCCAGTGTACATTTTGTTCTGCCTATGCCTTAGACCAGGGTTTATTATAAATGCCATATATTTATAATTAGTTCATATTAACATTTTTTCAGTACTATAAATTGCTGAGCTTGTTTAATATTGAAATTCACTATGTTTGCATGTAGAACCTAAAAGAAAATTGCCTAGCATATACATGACATTTCATTTACCAGGATTTAATCCAAGAAATTAGCATTTCTCCTTCTCATGGGAACCAGAGAACATGGTATATTTCTAGTACAAGCACTCACTGAGTTACAAATGAGATAGGTTCTGTTGGTTTATTCTTAAGTTTGATTTGTTTGAACAGGTACATTTACCTATTACCTGTAATGGCCCTTGTTCATAAGTATGGGGTCACACACTAGTGAGATGTTTGTAACTCGAGGACTTACTGTAATAGCCTCTATTTATAAGCATGAGTTGTGTATAAGTTGGATGTTTGTAACTCAGGGGCTGCCTGTATTCAGATCCTGTGTGGCATTCCAGACTCTTTGCCCACATGGACTAAATGGGCATCATATGAATCATGTACATTCGAGGTAATGATGAACATTACTTGTTATCACATTTTGATTGATAAGACATGTCCACTGAGAATGGTCACTCATACTGCCTGGTTGTACTGAGCCAATACCCATTTCCTTGGGCTTTTAGAGAAATGGTTAATTCTTACAGTTGAAGTAACTGAGGCAGAAAAGAATAAAACCAAGGAATTTGTGTAAAGTAGTGGTGGATAATAAATATTGAATTTATTGATAATTCAGTTGCTTGATCTCTGTGAGCATGTATTTGCTGGGGATAGTATCTGTCGTCACTTTAATTTCTTGCCTATGTGATTAGGAAGTCTTCTTACACAAACAGTGCGGCTGTTACTATGCCACCATTCCAAAATGACATTTTACCACCAAGGACCTGGTATAAGTTATTTGGTTCAGTTGATTATATATTTTGAAATTCCCTTTGCTGTGCCATCATCTATTTGAATAATTTGAAATGCGATTCTGTATTTTTTCCCAGAGGACAAAAATATATTCAGGTATGTAGGCATGTAGTATATATTCGTTCAAGTCCCACTGTCCAGGGACAATGTTATTGGATCAATTTGATATAAAGATAGCCCTGGGGTAGTGATAAAATGAAATTTTTCATAGATTAACATTTGAAGACCTCATTATTATTGTCAAGGCAAACAAATAGTCAAGCGACTAGATTCCTCTATACATATGAATGTGAATTCTCCATGTATAAGATGAAAGTGTATGAAAGAGTGACATATTATTAAATGAGCCATGATTAAAATCCCATTAGAAATTGTACAAGAATAATTCAGAATTAGCAGGACCTTAGTTTTTGAAGTAAGATAAATTTAATTGTCGTTGTAGAACATTCTAATTTTTTCCTTCATATCTTTATTATAATAAAGTAATTGAAAATTTATAATGCTTTCAGTGCCATTTCAAACAGTTAAATTTATACAGTAATTATGTAACTTTTAAAATCTTTTCATGGTTGTAATGACTATTAGATATTATTCAACAGGCATTGTGCTAAGGAATACTAATCTGAGCATAGATGCATCAGAGTGCATGTTTATACAGAAAAAGAAATGCCATTGCTGCGAAGTTGATGTGTTTGTTACATCGGGTTATCATTGTTTTCAGGACATAGGCATAGTGTACTTATGAAAGTACGTTCTGAGAAAAATCTAGACCAGTATAAATAGAATTCAAAAAAATTACGGAAAACCCAGACGAGGCTACAAAATAAGGAAGAGCTCATGGTGGATCACATAAAGTAAAAGCTCACATTTTTTTATTTCCTTAATGACAATTCTTTATGAAATAAAGCAGAATCAAATGCAGTCATTGTTATGGGCTGAATTGTGTCCCTACCAAATGCATATGTTGAAGTCTTAACCTTAGAATATGACTGAATTAGGAGACAGCATTTTTAGAGTGATAATAAAGTAAAAATGAAGTTATTCGGCCAGACCCTAATCCAGTGTGGCTGGTGTCCTTTTAGAAGGGAAGATCATGATGCAGTTACCCCAGAGCAGGGGACCATGTGGAGCCAAAGGGGGAGGCCCTGAAGAAACCTGCTGACACTTTCATCTCAGACTTCTGGCCTCCAAAATTATGAGAAAATAAATTTATGTTGTTTGAGCCACGCAATCTGTTGTACTTTGTTAGCGAAGCCCTAGCGAACTAAAACAATCACATATACAAAGAATTGTCATTTACATAAGCTTCACTGCGTGGAACGCCGTTACTTAGTATCGTATGGAATTGCAGCTGCTAAATTTGATTCAAGAAACAAGACAGCTTAGTGTTTGCAATGATTCTCAAATAGCAGATCATAGATTGTGTATATAAGTTATTTTGCTATTGTGGGGTAATCATAGAGTATAAAAGGACAATAGCAAGGAACATTCATTAGTTTTCTCAACTCTAGTAGTCTGCTGCCTGTGTGGAGAGTGTCGTCATCATCAGCTTCTGCCTTGAGTGGCCCGTCCTTGTTACATGGAGCCTGTTTACTTCCATTAAATTCTACATCTCTGCCCAAATTAGTGGGGGAATTAATCCATCATGTGCATGTGTATTTGTGTGTTTGGTGTCAGTAGTGGTTTTCTAAATTATATGTCAGCTGAATCATTCATTAAATATTTGATAGACTACAAATGTTTCAGAAATTATAGATCATTAAAACTTTTACCTCCCACATAAATGTTCTCAACTTAAGTTTTCTCAAACTTTTCAGAACTTTTGGAGGCTGTTTTCCGTCAAATGAGGGAGAAAAATCAACGGAAAATACAGGATAGAGACAAGAGGGAGGAGCCATTAGCAAATGGTGAAGAGAATCCCAGGAGGATGGTGAGTAGATAGATGCCCAGGGGGCCAGCTGTCCCCCAGAGGTGACTCAAGATATGCTGCACTTCTTGTATTCTTTGCTTTGAAGAGGACTAAACAAGGACTAAGAGCACTAAGAGGACTGAGTGCTCAGGTGAACCTGGTCTATATTCTTATCTATCCTTGGCTTGACCATTTCTTGGTAAAGTTCTCACTCTGCTCTGTGGATCCTTCTGCCTGGGTCAGCCTATGAAACAATTTCACCTCATAGAGGTATCCTTCTTTCTCTCCAGGAGAAGTCTAGGGGGAAAAAACAAAAAACAAACAAACAAACAACAACAAAAACAACAAAAAAAGGAACATCTTATTACTCTGATCACATGCTGCTCATAGATCTGATACAAAACCACAGGGCGGCCCTGCCAGGTGTACCAAATGTAGTGAGTGCTTTGCACATTTTGTTTCCCAGGTCTTACTCACTAGCTTGCTCATTGTTACTCCACAAAGGGCTCTTGACTGTCTCACTGGAGTTAGTGTTACACTCTGATGGCCTACCTTCTTGTACATTTCTTCATCTAACCATGATAATAGTGCCCATACTTGGCTGTTCAAAATACAGTGATGTATGAGTGGAGGGAGGAGGATGTGGTATGTGAGGGGTTAATATATATGTTTTAAAGTATTGGGAAGGATCTGTTTTCTTCAACTGGATGTTGCATACTTGGAAATTCATTTCATGTAGTCTGACAGTTAACAAACTCATCCTAGAAAAAGCGCTACAGACCTCATTGCTGAATATCACTACAGTCACCTTTGAAGTACTACCCTTGGGAAGTTTTATACCAACACCAGCTCCTAGTCCATGCTTCAAAGCAATTTTGGTGCTCATTTTCTAGAATGGCTATCGGAGCTATTGTCACATTACCCTTGACATCCTGAATGTCATCAAAATATCTTCCTTTGGGCAAAAAGTGCTCATTATACATGTCAAAATATGGTGTATCTGTGTTCCAACTAGACTCTATTTAAAAGAAGAGGCATCAGGATAAATTTGGCCCATAAACTGTAATTTGCTGTCCCCTCTAACTTGCACACATATGTTCTGTATACTCATATGTGTGATCAATTTTTAAAAATTTATAAACAACTCCGTCACAAAAAAAGATGCCAGCATTTCCTTCATGGTAAATTATAAAATGTCTGTTCAGCCCTTTTCTCTTTCTGTATGCTTCCTTCTTTTCTTTTCTATTTTAATTGGGTCTGTTTTCATATAACCTTTCAATTGTCATGATTTCTGGCACGTGGCCTTGTGATAGCATAGACATTGGATTGGGAGTCAAATAAACCACATCCTCTCCTGCCCCTCTACAACTGACTGGTAGTTAAATAGTTTAGTGAAAATGCCTTTCTTTCTTTTGGCCCCACTTTCTCCCTCTGTAGAATGAGAGAATTAGACCAAGTCATTTTAGAGGCCATTTATAACTGAAATAGTCTGTTATTGCATATGTCTTAGTATGATTCAATTTTAGACAGTGGCTCATGAACTTCTTTCCTGATTCTCCCTCCCCCTTAAAAAAAAGGTATGTTAAGTCATATGTGAATACCCTATTGGATTATTTCCATCTAAGGTTTCTAGGTTAAAGGGTTTATATACTAATTAGTGTTTTAGATCCCAACATTTTGGTTTGTCATCAAGCCAGTTTTTTCTAACTGCACAGATGAATACCCAAATAAAGAATCAAGAGTTAGTAATTGTACTGTTTTCAGAGAAGAATTACAAAATCCATCCAGAGTCTGTCATATTCAAGGTGCTGGTTGCATTATGAATTAAAAACTTGTCAAGTAATTTATTATAGAAATGCAATTTTTAGGTGTTTTTAAATCCCATAGTGCATATAATTTTCATATGGGTTGTAAAGTGCAGCATAAACTTTACTTTGATGAAATTAAGATTTATGTATGAGTTTTAAAAATGAGAAGATAAGGCCTATACTTTATTGGCAGACATCTGAAACAACCCCAGGGAAGAGTGTGTGGTCCCTGATGATGACTCATCTGCAAAGATGAAGACTTCCTGACCAGGCTACCTATGTGATGGCTTGGAGGCAGCACATTTAAAATAAAATATCCAGCACTCTTATGAATGAAGGGAACAATGATAATAAAGATTTCGTTCAATAAATGAAAAAATTGAAAAATATGTCAAATGAGAAGTTTGAGTGTAATTACGGTTTTGTGCTCTTGAATTTTCTGAGTGATTAGCTCAGTAAGTAAAATCCTAATGTATTCAGTTCTATGCATATGCTTCAATTGACTTCCATTTCTCAGTTCCAGCAAAAGCATAGAGTGTTGATTCAGATTTATACTTTAAGTATTATAGGAGCTACACTAGGAAACTGAAGGTATTTTTCAGAAAGGGAATGCAATGCATCCCAATGAGCTGGACTTTTCAATACTAGCCTAGAAAAGTATTAGTTTCCTAGGGATACGTCAGATATTATCTCGTCTCTCCCTATCTCCTCACTGTCCCTCTATGATCTTCCAGCAAGCCGAGAACAGGGCCTTGTACATAGTAGGTGCTGGATGAAGATTTGTTGACTTGACTTCTTTTAGGACAGACCTTCTTTCTTCCAGGGTTTCTCAGCCTTCCTAATGCCGTGATGTATTTTCATTGTTACAAAGGGGACACGACCCACAGGTTGAGAACTGCTGCTTTAGAGGATCATCTCAAATTGACTAGCAGTTATAAAAGAAGTTAAAAAGATTTAATCCTAACCTCTCTATTTGAGCCTGTTATTCAATTTCAATTCACCAATTATAGAGCTCCTATAGTATGTAAGAATGAGGAAAAGAGTAAGTGAAATTCCAGGCTTTGAGGTCATGGGAAGTATATTTCATTTAAATTCTATTTTATTCTATTCCAATAAATGGAAATTTATCAAATGTGTGCTGTGAGGCAGACATTATGCTAGCCAGCAAATGTAAATTAGTCTTCAAAATAACATGCAAGCTAGGCACAGTGGCTTATGCCTGTAATACTAGCACTTTGGGAGGCCAAGGAGGGTGCATTGCTTAAGCTCAAGAGTTCGAGACTAGCCTGAATAAGAGCGAGACCCACATCTCTACTAAAAATATGAAAAATTAGCTGGGAGTTGTGGTGGGTGCCTATAATTCCAGCTACTCAGGAGGTTGAGGCAAGAGGATCAGCTGAACTCAGGATTTTAAGGTTGCTGTGGGCTTTGATGCCACAACGCTCTACCCAGGGCAACAGAATGAGACTCTGTCTAAAAAAAAAAGTGCAAAATGATGTTTCATTTTCTCTGCTTTATAGATGAATTTTGTGGGTATAGGTTATAAGTCCTATTGAGGTGATCCTACAAATAGTAATTTACAGAGTAGGAAATATCTATCTTTTGGCTCCAAAGTGCATATGTGTTTTTTTTTTTTTTTTTTTTACCATATTGTTCTATAAAAAGCCCTATTGCTTGGATGCAATGAAAAAGCAGATCTTCAATCTGGCTATTCACCTATTTTCAGACCTGGAAAGCCTTCTCACATTTACAAATATTCAGCCTCCTTGCTCCTGAGCCATTCTCGTCTAAGCAGCAAATAGACTAATAATTTTGGTCCCTCAAATCAGACCTGAGATTCAGGAGCCACAGGACAAGGTAGCTACACTGCTTATTTTTCTTACTTTGTAACAAGTTACTTAAAGTCCCTTAGCTTTGTTTTTCTGGTTTCTATATTTAACAAAACCATCAGTATCACAGAGGTATTATGTATATTCACTCATCCGAGTTTCTTTATGTAAACCTGGTTTACATAAACCTGGTAGAGACCAGGCAGTAAACTGAGAGGATCTAAAAGAGTGGCTCTACCTAAATGTAGGCCACACCCCTGCTCATTTGTCTGTGTATTGATTTATTCATTGAATCACCCAACATTTATGAAGCATTTACTTCATGTTAGGCAATGAGCTTGGTGCGACAGATTCAGCTCTAAATGAGAGAGACACAGATCTTGTCCTTATGCACGTAGTCTGTAGGGAAAATAGGCATGAATCTAATAATTTAAATAAGACATGAGGGATGTTTTGCTAGGGCAGTAGATGATGCTATGGGATTAGTTTAGGAGTGACTCCTTAGAAGAAGTGAGGGAAAAATAAAAGTTACTAGGCAAAGGGGTGGAATGTGGGGGCAGATTAAGCATAGTGCTTGAAATTTATATGGAATTGTGAACAGAATGGTGACAAACAACTTCTGCCTTCAGCTCTTTCTTCCTCACTTCTCTAGCCCCAACTTTAGCAGCCAAGCTGCCCTCCCAGCCACAACACCTGAAGTCATTCAATTCAGCTTCTAGTATTGTATTTGGCCACTGGGGAACAGACCTAAGGATCAGTGACCATAGGAAGAAGGTTTTTCTCTCATTGAGAAAGGCTCACCTTGGGCTACTTCCATTCGGAGCTTTACAAAACTTATTATGTTCGCTAGTTTCTTGTAAAATGTTGAAATCAGCCACATCTCTCGTGGATTTTTAAAGACTTTGCAACAAGTTCAATAGGAACTCTACATAGGATGGAAGAGGTGGGGTAGCAGTAGAAATGTCTACTAAAAAAGGCAACTTCTCTCCTGAAGATTTCAACCTGTGTGAATGTGGATAGTGGGCCATAAGTCAAAAGATCTTTTTGTCTCTGTTCTGTGAGCCAGCATTCGTTTGCTACAACCTTCACACTTCCTCTTTGATTTTTCATTTCTTTTCTTTTCAATCAGATTTAATCTATGTCCCCAGGAGCAAAAGAAACTAATGATTACTACAAGGGTCGCCTAGTCAGCAACTAGTCTTCTGTCTTGTCAGTGATTTTCCAGAAGCTTAAAATAACACTGTATGTGTGCTACAGGCTGGCAATGTTTTTTTTTTTTTTTAATAACAAATCACTTTTTGAAATCTTTGAATTGTTTTGAAAAACATCTTTGTCTCTTGGTTAAAGTGTTAGCTAACTTTTCTATATGATTTATGTGTTCTTTTTCCTTCTGTTATTTTCTCAGTTGAGTGCTTGTCTTCTGCAGCTTCGTGGGCCTGTGGTGCCTTTAGGATGCAGGTCACTTTTTGCATAAGAGATTTTTTTGATTCTTTACCCACCATTTGGCTCTTTTCTTAGTATCTGTGCATTTTATTCCCTTATTCAGTTGTTCACCAAATATTCCCTGAATTAGATTCTGGGGAGGTACTGGGAAGACCTAAAACGAAAAAGACCTGGTCTCATGCTTAAGAGATTCAAAGATAAAGGCAGGCACAAGCAGATAACTCATGAGGCAGTGTGATAAATGGTGCAACAGCAATATGTACAAATTGCTATGGGAGTACAATCTAGGGATACTCCCAGGATGCCAGCAGGCTCTATAGGGGATGACAGAGTTTGACTCATATTCATCAAATCTCATTGTCTAAGATTTGAGGGTTTCTTTTGTTTTTTTGTTTTTTTAATTTTTTTGCCTAAGATTTTTGAATATCTTGTGACTGATACTTACAGCTCTTCTAGTGAGAATATGACCTCTGAGAAGTTAATTTCTGTCTTGATTAATACTGTACCTTAAACTCATGGTCACAAGAAACATTAAAAAACAGTGATTTTTTTTTTTTAAACTGATAGTCCACCAGCAAAATGTCTGTAACCTGGATCTCCCTTCCTTACTTTCTCTTTCATTCAATAAATGCCTGAATGTAATCTGCATCCATACCTGTTCCACAATTTTGGGTGAGTTTAGTATAATTTGAACAATCTTACTTTCTCCCACTCTTTTGGTTCATTATGCTGTTGTATCTCTAGTCTTTTAGCTAAACACTTAGTTCATTCATTCTCCATATTTCCTCCTTTATTTTTAATAATAAAATGTTTTTTATTCTATGTGTTTTCCTGCATACAGCTTTAGCTATATTCTATAGATTTTCCTGAGGTATTTTACTTTGTAGTAAATTCTAGAAAATTTATAACTTTAATTTTTTCCTTCAATCATGGATTTATTGGAGTGTTCCTTAACTTTTTAAGTGGTAAAGTTATGGGGTCATATTTGAGTTGTTTATTTTTATTTTTATTGAATTACTGTCACAGTATGTGAATTATATTGTCTTTAGATTTGAAAGACAAATTAGATCTTACTGTTGCCAGCTATATGATCAATTTTTTAAATTAATGTTCCAATAAAATGTGCTGGTGTTTGTGGAATGCAAAGATGTGTGTGTGTGTGTTAAATTGAGTTTACCAGTAACATTATTCAAATATTATATAGATTTTTTTGCCATGACCTCCCCCAATCCTACTTCCACCAATTATCTGAGTTTCTTTTTTTTTAGTTTTTGATGTCTTCTTAGAAGGTTTTGTTTAATGTATTTAATTACTATGCTTGTTTGTTGCATAATGATTTTGACTGGTTTCATTAACCTTTAGTAACTTTTAGTTTTCACCATCACAAAATTTCTCTGTCCCATTGAGTCCTTTGTGTCTGAGGTTATTCTTCAATCAATATGTATATTACTTTTTTCATTTTTATTTGCCTTATGTAACATATCCTTTGTTTTATTTCTCTTTAAAAATATTACGTTTTTAAGAATGGCCAATTGAAACAGAGTCAGGCTCACCCAATTTGGTTTCCTTCTCTGGCTCAATAGCTAAATGCAATTTCTGGCACTCATGCATTAGGATGGAGCCATAGGACTGGTCTAATCAATACAATGTGAGTAGAAGTGATGTATGGCACTTGAAAGTCTTATTCCCTAAAGCCTCCCATGATCATCTATGTTCTTATTCTCTTTTGTTTTCCCCCCATGGACTAACTAAAAGTAGAGGATCTAAGAGTGTGCTTTGAGGCCCTATTGGAAAGTAGACCTAAGGACAGAGAGAACATGAGGCTTATATGAAAAGCTTCAAGCAGAACACCCAGTGGAATTGTGATGTGAGTGAATATATTTTTGTTAAGTCATTGATCTACCTTAATATGGAAAAAATATACCATGCTATAAATTCAGAAGTGTATACAATATGACATGATTGTTTGTTTATGCCTGTTAACCTATTTTTCTATTGAATCATTGATCTTTTCCTATTGATTCAAAGTTTCTCTATATATCTTAAGGATATTAAGGCATGTTGGTAGTATGAGTAGTTAGTATTTTTCTCAATTTACTTGTCTTTAAGGGATTTTATTCTTTGTAGAAAGTTTGGATTTATATGTAGTTTAAATTGTCAATCTTTTAAAAAATGGAATCTCAGTTTAATATTTCAAATTTAATAAACTATGCTCCCTTCTTCTCCCAACGTAATTTACTTGTCCACTGTCCCTTCTCCGTCAGCACATTTAGAAGACTTCTACTTTGCCACTCGTGAACACCCTTAAACTTTCCCCACCTTTACCCTGTAGCTCCTGGGTTTTTCTGAGATAGTTTGGAATTTTAGTTTCAGGATCAATGTATTTTCTTTTTTCTTACTTTCATTCTTTTTTTTTTTTCCTGAGATGTCACCCTTGGTAGAGTGCTGTGGCATTACAGCTCATAGCAACCTCACACTCTTGGGCTTGAGTGATTCTCTTACCTCAGCCTCCCAAGTAGCTGGGACTGCAGGCACCGACGACAATGCCCAGCTATGTTTTTGGTTGCAGTTGTCATTGTTGTTAGCTGGCCCAGGCTGGGCTCGAACCCGCCAGCCTCGGTGTATGTGGTTCGCGCCCTACTCATTGAGCTATGGGCACTGAGCCAGGATCAAAGTATTTTCAATTAGATAATGTCTCTTATCTAATTAATGTCTCAATTAGATAATGTCTCTGGTTCAAGAATCATTACAAAACCATGTTATCCGTTTGTAGTATCATTAGTCTTCATCATTTGGATATAATTATAAATAAGATTCCTTGTTTGGTGCTGTTTCTTATACTTTGTTCAAGAGACTTTTGTTTCGAGTTTTCATTTGGCTAAAGTACTTCTTTGAGTGAGTTCTTCAGGAATGTCTTTTTAGCTCTTGGAGGTCTTAAAATGTCTTCTATTTGTTCTTTGCTATAAGTGAGACCTTGGGCAATATAGGGTTCTTAGAACACAATTCTTTTCTTTTAGTAAACTGGAGATGTTGCTATACTTTATTTAAGCATAGGAGATGCTCGATGCTAGTGTGTTTCTATTTCTTTAACAAAAAAATCTTATTATTTATTTTATTTTATTTGTGTGGGTCTGGATATTAAGCAGATATATCCTTTCTCTACTGAAATTTTTAAAACTTTTTTTTTATCATTGGCATGTAAAAATTTAAACAGGGTGGATACAAATGCAGTTCACCCTCCAAAGGCTGAGGTTCCACATCCACTGATCCAACCAAATTTGGATTGAAAATACTAGAAAAACAATAAAAATAATGCAAATAATAATATAACACACTATAGCAACTCTTCACATAGCATTTTCATTGTATTAGGCTATTAGGTATTATAAGTTATCTAGAGATGATTTAAAGTATAAGGGATGATGTACATAGGCTATATGCAAATACAAGGCTATTTTAAATAGTAGACTTGAGCATCTGTGAATTCTGTTAACCACGGGGGTTAGGGGGGTCCTAAAACCGATCCCCCCCAATGCTGAGAGACAACTGTATATTTTTATGTCATTAACCCTGCCTAGGCTTCAGTAAGCTCTTATAATCTCAATACTTAAATTGTTATTTAGTCCAGAAAGTTGTTTCTATTGTATCATTGATGATTTACTTCTTGTCCACCTATTTCTGTTTTCTTCCCAAAGCTCTTTGTAATCATATCTTGGGTTTCATGGATCTTTCTTCACTTTCTTACCTTTTTTATTCATTAAATCCCTTTGTATTCCTGCTTTGTGCTATTGGATTGTTCCTCTTTTTATGTTCCAGAAAACCATTATGATCTTTTTAAAAAAATTAGCTTTTATTTTAAAAGAAAAAAATTAACAGCTTTACTGAGTTATAATTAATATATAAAAACTTGTCTATATTTAAAGTATACAATTTAATGAGTTGGGATATATGAATACACTCACAAAAGCATCTCCATAATTAAAGTAACAAACAATTCTGTCACCTCCAAAAATTTTCTTATACCCTTCCTTTTGTTTTGTGGTAAGAACACTTTGAGTTATTGGTGTTCCTTATATTTTAAAAATACTATTCTCTTATCAAATATGTGGTTTGAAAATATTTTTCCATTCCACAGTTTGGTTTTACATTTTTTTGATTGTCTCCTTGGTCATAAAGAAGCTTTTTAGTCTGATGAATTTTCACCTGTCACCTGTCTAGCTTTATTTTTGTTGTTTCACTTTTGGTGTCACACCCAAGAAATCATTGCTTAGACCAATGTCATGAGGCTTTTCTGCTATGTGTCCTAGTTTTATAGTTTCATATTTTATATGTTGTATTTTAACATTTAATTCACTTTGAGATTATTTTTGTATGTGATATAAGATAAGGGTTATTTTTGTATGTAGGTATCCAGTTTTCCCAATACCATTATTTTTTTATGATACCATCCTTTCCCCATTGTGTATTCCTGTTTAAGATCCTTGTTTAAGATCATTTGAATGAATGGGCTTATTTCTTGGCTTACTAGTCTGTTTCATTAGTGTATATGTCTGTTTTTATGCTAGTAGCATACTGTTTTACTTATTGTAGCTTTATAATATGTTTTGAAAGTATGATGCTTCTAGCTTTGTCTGTTTTGTTCAGAATTACTTTGGCTATGTGTTTTTGTGGCTCCATATGAATTATACAATTGTTTATCTGTTTCTATAAAAACATGACATTGAGATCTTGCTAGAGATTGTATAAGCCTGCTGTTACTGACAGGGACAGCTGGTCTCTCCCAGAACTGCATACAGATGTTCTCCTCCCTATAGTGAGTTCATCAGGTGAACTAAATTCTACCCTATGCTCATTGTTCAATCACCCAAGCTACTGGGGTGTCTTTTCTGTTCCATATTCCACTGAAGCAGCAAACTGCTTTTACAGAGTTTTACATTCGAGTCAACTAAATACTCAGTAATAAAACCAGTGAAGTTCTACTCCTCAACTTACTAAGAGGCTTTATATGTCAGATATTGTCATAGATCCTATCTAGACTCCACATATATGTGGGCCTTACTTATAGTTGTTTAGTTTGTCCTGCAACAAGTCATCAGGAAGAGAGAATGAGGAGTCTGAACTCAGGATACCCTCTTAGCAGAAAATCCCTCTCTTCTACCTCCATTTCTAACAACCATGCCACTGAAGAGGGAGAGTGAGGTTGTAGATCCAATGTCTTTAGTCTTTCCAGAGGCACCACTGCCTTATGTTCTCCTGGTTTCAGGTTTTATGTCATCATGAGTGACATGATTCTTTGGATTTATTCTTTAGTGTTTTCCACCACTCTAAGAAGCTCATTATAGTAGTATTGAGGTCCTAAGTGGGCCAGTACTGTGGGGTACTCAAAATCATCTCTTTCCTCTGGTTCCCACTGACCCCCTAACAAGGTGCTCATTCTGGCCTGGGCTTCATTCTCTCATACACATAGTATTCATTGCTTGGGAGGTTGAGGGGATTGTCTTTATTCTTTGACTGCTTGGGAGGCAACTATTTTACCTTAGCCTAATCAATCAAGATTTCTTCACTGTGCCTATGAGTCTATCAGATAAACATATCCTGGGAGACATATCCTTCTGGACTTGTGGATGTACCTATATTCAGACTGAACACTTTGCTTAAGTCCTAGTGGGGTTGGTGTACTCATTTTGATATTTAATGGAAAGCATTTTGGAAATTTTAAACTATGCCACCCTTTTTTCTTCCACACTACCCTTTGCCTATTTCAAACCTTCATGGGTTTCATATATTTTGATATTAACTCTTCCAAGAAACTGCCCGACTCATGTGCATATTTTACATCATTTTATTTAGTTAGCTAAATGTATATTTGGATTATATGTTTTTGGAACATTGTCAAGTACCATCATCATGACTCCTACTTTATTATACATTTCTTAAGAGCCCAGAACTAATTTACCCTGTCTTTTACACCTCCTCAAAACTTAGTATCATACAGTGAGTATTTACAAAACAGAACCAAGACAATTTAAACAATGGCACTCCACCCTCTCCCACTACCAAAAAGTATATCAATCACCTTTTTGTCCTAGAACTAATTATCAGTGGATACATATATGAAAATATTTCACCTTTCAATCATTTTACTATACATATATGTAAAACAACATATGCTCTCAGATACACCTTTAAGAACATGGGTAATGACACTAGGGAGAGAGTGGCGAATGTAAAGACAGTGTAGATAGAGACAGAGACAGAGATAGAGATGATAGAAAGTTTGTGCGTAGGTTCTGGCAACCACTTTTCATATCCCAAAGTTCTGTTTCTCAAGAGGCTTTTTGAAATCAAGCCCAATGAATCAAACAGAAGAGAAGCTGGAAGAAACCCTGCGTTTGACCCTCAGCCCTCAGGATTGGTATCTGAATGTAGAACGTGATCCTTTTCCTTATACTCATGCTGTTCAATTTGCAAGAAGTGATGAGCAGAGGAGAGAGGTCTTAGAAAAAGAGATTCAGTGTTAAGTATTCATTACCTGAATTTTGATACCCTATTTTTGGGGAAGTGCCTTTAGTCTAGAGAACTCATAACTTTTTTTTTTTATCATTGTTACAAGTAGGTTTTTTTTAAATAATTTTATTGAATCATAATTGTGTACATTAATGCAATCATAGGGCACAATGTGCTTCATATACAATCAGAAATATTTTGATCGTACTGTTACAGATAGCCTTCATGGCATTTTCTTGATCACTATATAAAGACATTGCTACTCTACCTTTAATAAGTTTCAACTTCTTTTGTGGTACATGGGATAAAAGAAATACTAAGGATTGTGAGTGAATATATAAG